>CM064484.1:21087050-21324550 GCA_032716605.1 Paralithodes platypus
TAACAGGGTTGCATGGAATGCCGCCATTAGGACAAGAGACTGAAACTGCACGTATGTGTGGAGCACTGTCTTAAAATTGTATGTATGTACGTTGGAATGACAAGGTTGAAATTAATTAACTTCTTATTATTTAGTTTTTTTTTGTTTTTTAACCAGACCACTGAGTCTAGAACAGACTCTCACAGGGCTGGCCCGAAGGATTAAATCACATTGCGGTTAAAAGGTTAAAATGGCGGAGATACCGGGTTATGGGAAATACGTTAAAAGTCTGAGAGTCAGATAAAATGTCCGCAAGGGATTTATTACCAAAGTAAGCAGTACGGTAAAGGGAATAAGCAGGGCAGTTACTAAAAGACATGATGAATAGTGAGGGGAGTACGACAAGTGGTTCACTCAGGGGACAGATCATGAGGGGTGGACATTAAGTAACCATGGGTTAGACGTGAATGACCTATTCGGAGTCTCGTTAACAGTACATACATAAAATGTTAAGACAGTCTTCCACACATACATGCAGTTTCAGTCTCTTGTCCTAATGGCGGCGTTCCAAGCTGCTTCATTTGTCAAGTTTTCGGATTTGATATCGGCACATATAGTCGGGTGGATGGGACTAGTTTGCCTTGGTCGGCAACCCATCTAGGGGAGATAACCTTATAAAAATCCGGGTGGATGAGACTAGTCAGCCTTGGTCGGCAACCTGTCTAGGGGAGTAAACCTTATACAAATCAGTACTGCTATCTTAGGGTGAAGCAGGTTAGTGGATAGATTAGCCACACACTACTAGAAAAATAGTGCTAAAAAATACATAAAAGGCCTGAGTCAGACGGACCCTAAATTGAGTGGTCAATCCTGTAAGTCCTTCAGTAAACTGGCATGGGTTGTCCCTCTTACAGGGGATAGGCTTCCTTGTGTATGCTTCATTTTGTGTATGGCCACCCCCATTAAGGGGAATAAGGCGTCTGGCAATAGATAGATAGACATAGTCCAATCCCAGGTCTTCCTCGGTCTAATAAATAAAGAACAAGATACTGAAAAACATGTAAGAAAGGAGACCGCAAGGGGGAATATCTGGGGTGAGCAATTTGCAAAAAAGACAAAAAAAGATACACAATTAGGCACAGCCAATGATAGACCTTGTCATTGACCGAGTGCGTTACACCGAAAATCCCAAAGGTACCTTAAACTTAGCTAAGCGAGTAATGGATAACAGACTTAGAATTGAGTCAGGAATGATAATGGGGCAATTGTTTATGCGGACTACGAAATCTGAGAATGCTGGAAGGTGCACTAAGATTACTCACGTGGGGTAAAGGTGGAATAGAGCATTTTGGTAACTAAAAACTAATATTTAAACCAATACATAGATAATATAAATAAATACAAAGGTTTTGCACAGTAAGGGCAAGGCTATAACCGAGTGCCCCCACAAAACCCTCCCAGCTTTACCACCAAAGAATGACTGAAGCCACTCCCAGGTGAGGGGCTGAGGAGAGAAACGCCCAGGACACCGAAGCCTCTTACAGGGCCCTGTGCCCCTTTACAGTTATGAAGAGAAAGTAGAGGGCAAGAGAATAATTATGAGATCGGTCTCTGAGAGGGCAGCGGGGGGGAGGAGATAATCATCCCACGGGCTTACACCCCCGGGCCAATGCCTCCACCGTCCGCAGCCCACCCTGCAGTGCCACCCAATCTGTCTATGTTGCCAGCACCTAGAAGAAAAAGTACTACAGTACAATAAAATAGACGGACAGAAACGGCTAAAGTAGGGTAGAGGATGCCAAAAAGCACTCTGGATAGGATCAGCCTACACTCTAGTTTTGCTAGTTTTTGCGTATGGTGGGGCCGAGGCAGCCATTATCACCAGAATTAGATGCAACTAGTGAAAGTCCAGAACTGCTCCAATTAATTACCATGAGAAGACTCTCTCCTTGAAGTGAAAGGTGTACGTTTCATATGTTAGAAGACCTGTGACTTATGCTTCAAAAACATTGTCATAATGGATGATAACTGAATTGAACGTAACAAGACTAGATAGAATGGCGAGATAGAAGTGTGGTGTCAAACTGCATATTCTAGTGAAAAGTGAAGACTTTTTTAGCTATCAAGAATATCAGTGATGAGATGTGTACTAGCAGTCTTGGATGGTTTGGTCATATGGAAAGGATGGATGAACTAAGTTGGGTGACAAGATTTATGTCTGAATGTGGAGGGAGCTGCTCCAAGGGACATATCAGGACAGTCATGGGATCAGACTTTACAGTTTGATCTATAATATAACCTGAGAAGTGATGCAGCTCTAAATAGGGCTGCCTGGAGCGCCACCATTAGAATACTAATCTAGGACCGCAATCCGTATGGACCACTGTAAATTTTATGTAAATATGCATTTACTCTAGTGATATTCAAGCATTTGCTCTACTTTCATTCAGCTTTGCTATTATCTAAGAGTTCGGGAGTAGTTTTCAATAACTTTACACAAATTATTTCCTAGAAAATAGTCTAGTGGTAAATTTAATGTTACTGTGGTGTACTTCAGGTTTAAATTACACAAATCTGAGAAATCCTTAAATTCTTCAAATTTTGCAGATTTTGTCCAAATCATATTTTGAGTGACAGTCCAACACTGACTAATTCACTATCAAGAATGTTGGAAGATTAAAGTGGTGGAAAGATAATTAGCAATTTTAGCCATAACTAGCTTATGTAAGGAAATGGCAAAGCTCTCAACTATGGGTATGTCTAGTTAGAATAAACAGGGTACTGTACTATCATACAAAAAAGTATCCTTACTAAAATGACACCATTTAGACTCAATGGACGAAGTAATATGGAAAATATTGTTCGAGCGTAGGATGGGTTGGTAGCCCAGGGGGCGGATCCACAAAGCATTTAACGATTTCGACCTTATTCGTATCTTTGCATTACTGACTTCGCCGAAGTGAATCAGACTCATTTCGAGCGCAGTGCAACATTTTCTTCCTCCTGAAATATGAACCTGTATTGAGATTTTGCAGCAGTACCAAGTCTTATTCCTTGCCATGAAACTTTTCCCGAACGAAATCTTAGCTTACCGAAGTCGTAAAGTTTTGCGGCTCCGCCCCCTGGATTATAGGGTTAAGCGGTGCTCTAGATATAAGTGTATTATCAAATGGTGACACGGGATTCCTTTGTGAAAATAAATACGAGAATACCACTGATGGAATTATTCCTGATATTACGATGTATAGCATTGATTGATACAATATGATAAGGAACAGATGTTTTGTGACATTTCAGACAGCCAGGCTTGCCAACTATACCAAAACTGCTCGAATCGTACCCCACTTTATGAAACTCAGCGTTCACGAGAGTAAGGATACTTTTTTGTATGATAGTACATTAAAGAGAGGAACAGGCAAGTAAAATAAATAAGACATAGCACAGGCAAAACGGCTGCAGTTGAATAGTTTGTAACATCTCATGTGATATGCGGAGAGGTGCATGGGGGAGATTCACTCGTGGCCACCCCTTCGTGGACAAATAAAAATAAGCAAGGGTAAATAGTGTATCAAGAGGACTGGAGGGAAAGCAGTGTTTGTGCTCCTGTTTAACCCTTTTGGTACCAGTGTCTGTTATATTTTATTCTAGATATATTTAGATGCTTCTACAGTATGCAGCTAGTAAAGTATATGTGGTAGCTAGAAGGATTGATCGATACAGTTCGAAGCCTTATAATTTCTAGAGATCCTTCCTAAGCTGAATAACAGATTAGTAGCCAGAATATAATAAGAACTAAGACGCCAGTACAGAAGGGTTAATGGAATGGTAACGGGAATTAGTCTACTGTACTGAAAAAGTGGTAACTTGACAGACTACAGAAGAGGACTGATAAAATAAGTGAAGAGCAGAGAGGGCTCAGAAAAGGCAGGGGGCTGCATTGACCAGTTAACTTGAGATTTTGGTAAGGAATTATTTAGCCAAGAATTGAAAACTGCAGTACTGTATTCATAGATTTCTAAATAGCCTACGATAAAATGGTTTGAGAGTTTGTGGGAGGTTTTGACTAACAAATTATGGAAATGCCTTTACAAATGTGAAAGTAGGTGAGAAGCTAAGCGAAAGTCGTGAAGTCAACGCAAGAGTAAGACTGATGGGTAAAGTTTTCCTGGTTGTCTAATACTGTATATACATGGATGGAATGATCAAGGAATATAGGGAGGAATCATTAAACACAGGAGCTAGGCTGGAATCAGAAATAAGTATGAAGATTTTAAAATTTCTATATGCGGAGGATAAAATATTTGACTGAAAATGTGGAAGAACTGCAAAAAGTAGTCACTAACTGACAGGGCGTGTGAGAAGGTAAAGGATAAGGTAGGGAAGTGCAAAGCAACTGATTTAGAGAAGAGTGCATCAAACCATAGACCATTTAGACATTAAATTCAACAAACAGCAGAAAAATGTTAACTAAAAATTATAAACTATGATTTGGAAGAGTTTGAAATTGTCAAGTATTTGAGAGCGGTACTGTGTAGATGTGGTAAAATTAAGTGATGCAAGGAAGAAAAGCGACTGGATAACTTTGTGACTGACCAAGAGTGAGAGCGGTGGAAACGAGTTACTTAACCCACTGAGCCCCAGCTAGTTATAAATAAATGTACCACCAGGGACCAGCAGGTTTTGATTTTTTTTCCCAGAAACAATAGCGAATGGGTTAGGAATGAAGGGGAAAAACTACAAAAAAATGAAAAAAAGTTCAAAAAGGGGTCCTACAGAGACTCCGAAAGTCTATTTTACAAGAGTAAAAAATTGAAGGCAATAACCCCCAAAAACCATGTTTTTGCACGCACGCGGTTGGACTTTTGAGTTTTCAACCATCGGCATGGTTGCGTGGGATACTTTCACAGTTCCCATACAAATCTGAGCCCTCTAGGTGCCATAGGACCGGAGTAATTAACACGGACGCGATGTACGTGACGCTGGGGTTTAGCGTTACATACATTGCCAACTCACGGTTTGAGTCGCTTGGGCTCAGTGTGTTAAGTGCGTGCGGAGTTACATGGAGCGATAGACTAATGAGGAAGTAAGGAGGTTTGGAGGTAGATGTGATGGAATGTGTGAAAAGGAACTACTAGAGATGGTTCGACCATATGGAACGTACGGAAAGCGAGAGAATGACTAAGAGGGTGTACGAGAGCAAGGTGGAAGGACAGAGGGAGAGGTAGACCGAAGGAGAGGTGAATTGATGGAATAAGTATATGGATGAAGGCGGTGCTGGTTGGGAGGAGGGGCGTCGACTGACTGGGGACAGAGGTGCATGGAGACAGTTTGTTCGTGGCCACCCCTTCGGGGATCACTGACTCATGCAATAGATAGATAAACATTTTTGTAGCATTGAAAAGAATGGTCAGTCAAGAAGTGAAGTCACCGAGGAACGGTGTGCTGCTTCCAACACTTATGGAAGTGAAACACTAAAAGCAAATGAGGTATTCCCCCTTCTGGGGCTGTGGAGGAGTTTCAGAATGGCAGCCGGTGTGAAAAGCCTCGATTGACTGGATACAGTAATAGGGAAGTGTAGGAGTCTTATGGAATGGAAGAGCTAGCTTTGGGCATTGATTGGGAGAGTAGTTTAGTAAATAAAGGGAAGTACTTTGGAGGCGGAAGGCTAGGAATCCTCCCCTTTTACTATAAAAGACAAAAGGGGGCGAGGGAACTAAAGTGATTCCGGACCCTAATAATAGTTACTAAAATGTTTCTATTCGGGCTCAGTCTCTAGTCTGCCACCCTCAGCTATGAGGTATGTGCCCGGGTATATACTGTACATACATACCGTTTGGTCAATGGAAAAAAGACAATGGTAAGATACATTGAAGTAAGACGAGTGGTACGGTACTGCTGATAGTGGAAGACTACCTGTGGTATGAGAATAGTGAAATTTTTAAAAATAAAGGAGTTTCTCAGGAAGCAAATGGTAAAGATTATTGTGCAGGTCCTGTTTAACATCAAATAAGTTCTTTAAACATTTTAAAAATTAAGTGGAGAAAAAGTAGAAATACTCAATGCACGTAATAGTTGGGTGGATGTAGTCTGGAGGATATAAGAGTTGGTTTTCAATGCTCAAGGGAGGGGTTGATGGAGTCTACCTTTGCCTCGTTCTCTTGGTCCTCCACTATGATTGCCTTCAGTGCAGCTGAACCTGAAAGAATAAAATTGTTTAGCATATCAAATATATAATTGAATTTTTGTATGGGTGTCACAGCGTCGCCTAATGTCTAGGAAACTTCAAATACGTGGCCATTATATTAGGCAATACCATTATTATAAACGGCAAGGGGGGCTGCAGACGGTTAGCGCATTAGCCTGTGAATGCAAGCCTGTGGGCTGATTGTCACCGCCCCCTCACTGATAAGCTCTCCTTGGCCCCTTAGGGGGCCCCGAGCATTTGGAGCTGCTTCGGTCTACCGGACTCTTGACAGTTCAGACAAAGTTTGGGGAACTACAACTACCCCACTTCTAGAAAATGTCATGTACCGTAACATTATGGTTAGCATATTCGCCTCAAATCCGAATGGATTATTTCTAGTCTCAGTCAGAAAGGCATTTATCAAGTCTCAAAGTACCCTGTGCCTTTGTTCAGCTCACTAAATACAAATCTGTTGGTTTACATTCGTGGTGGACAGTCATAAGCATAAATTCCTGTCCACCTTATAACCAGTTTCTTTCTATTTGTTATTTTCTTTCTAAGTGGAAAGGCAAACCCTATGTCCTTTAGATTTGTTAATTAATTTATTAAGGCGAACACATTTACTTACCATTTGGTAAGGCTAACTTATATTTTCTTTCCATATGGTAAGGCTAACACTACTCTTTAACACTTAAAAGAAACATTAAAGCATTGTTCAGATGGGTTCAGTAGTAATTTGACCTTATCAAATAGAAAATATAGTTGGGATTTGAAGAGGCAGAAAGGAACTTATGCTCAGCGACTGCATCATCCGGAATGTAAACCAAGGTAACCTGAATAAATAATATACAAAAGCCCCGGTGACTTTTCTGCAGTTCACTGGTTAAGTATATTTAACTTCTAGCCGTATCGTGTTTGATATTACCGAATACTTGCGAGACTTACTAAGGGACAGGCTTCGGATATTGTAGTCTCATTAAACCCTAACCAGGTCATATTTCACTCAAATTGGCAAACTGAAGAACTGGATCCGGTTGGATAACCAAGTTATTCACCCACAAGGGCTTCAAAGGGCAATCAGTTACACTAGGTCATATGCCGAGGACAAATTTCTTTATGGGCAATACATACCCTCTTGAACAAGCTTTAATATAGAACTTTTAAAGTTGATAATTGTGTAGTTTCAAATAAACTTCTAAAAGTCTCCAATACGTAGCCTATTACAGTACTTTCTTTGGTCATCCATGACCTACAAGTCAAGGACCAGCAAATTTAAGATTTTAGTTTTAAAGTTTGTATGGGAGACTCTGCTCAAACAAATGTTTTCCCCAATTTGAATATTTGAATTTGAAGTAATTTTTGGGGGGGCAACTAAAAGACTACTTTGAAGGATAGATTAATGTCGTGACCAAGTGCAGCCTAGCATAAACTAGTCAACATTATCTTAACCCTTAACCATCGGCGCGCAACATATGTCGAGTTAAAGAAAACTTGCCCATATGCGGGCCTAGACAGATGTCGAGGGCAATTTTGAGCACTTAATGTGCTCCGAGAGAGAGCTGAGCGGTGCGAGGAGCATAGATTCCCGCCTGACCGCTCGCCACCACCGCCGTGGGTCGACTGAAATTTATTACACCCTCCACCCTCTCTCTCGCTACACAGGGAATTATGTAAGGAAATTAACTTATTTTAGGGTTTTTGCACTCTTGTTGCAAGAGAACCAGTGATCGTAGAAGGATGGTTCGGAGGTCATTGGAAAGCTCTGTTTACGCCCTTTCAGGGATAGATACTTTTATTACGCTCGGAGTCTTTTTTTATGCATGAAAAAGAGCACCGAAACCACCCCATTTAGGGTAAAACCACCCGCATGGCAGGTAATAGAAGTTACCGACCCACCCGATTTTGGGCAGATCTGTCTAACGACAGTAACAAGGGCACACCGTAACCCTGTTTATCAAAAGAACTGCGTTAACCTGCATTTATCTATGGCACTAGACACTTCCACCATACATGGAAAGCCAGACTAACTTACTAAATGTGGTCAAGTAACCTAGGATTTATCAAATTTGGTCAAGACTTATCAGACTGATACTCATCCAAATTTTAGTAGTTTCCATCACTAGTTTCAGATCAAATTCATACAATTTCTCAACTAGGCTAATGGGGATAGTGTAGACGTGGTATACCTTGACTGTAGAAAGGCATTGGACACGGTTCCTCACCGTCGCCTGCTAGCAAAATTGGATGCTCTTTTGAGTGGTGGGAAAAATCTCTAGGTGGATACAAAGCTTCTTGAACAACAGAAAGCAAAGAGTCAGCATCAGGGGCAACTACTCAGAATGGCTACAGGTATGGAGTGGGGTCCCACAGGGCAGCGTCTTACGTCCAGTTATCTTCCTTGCATTTATCAATGACTTGCTTGGAAACACTGTCAGTGGCAAGCTCTTTGCAGAAGATTAAAAAATCTACAGGATGATAAAGAGCGCCGATGACCGAATGGTTCTGCAACAGGATTTGAACATACTAAACCAATGGAGCCAGAAATGGCTAGTGCAATTTAATAAAGAAAAGTGCAAGGTCATGCACATCGGAAGGAGTAACCCAGGCTATGAATACCAACTGGGACCGACAGCTTTGGAGGAAACTGAAGAGGAAAAGGATCTTGGGGTAATAATCGCCAAAAATTTAAAGCCCTCAAGGCAAGTCGCGAAAGCTGCAGAGAGTGCCAATTCAATCTTGGGACTTATTAACCTAAGAAGTGCGCATGGGGGTAATTAGACACCTCTGCCGACGTATTTGAGCAGTTTCCATCACTAAAATATTAATTTTACCATAAATAACATTAATACTTCTCCATACGTGCCTATTATGGGTTGATTATAAAGTTATTAACCCGTTACAACAATAAAATGAGTGAAAACAGCGTTTGGATGGTCAAAATCGGAGATACAGGCCAGGAGTTGCATAATGTATGGGTGAGGCAACCTGCTTTCCTGCCAATTTCCCCCAAGGCCACTGAGACAGTCAATCGATACGCTCTCTCTTGCTAACAGTGATGACAGTGATGACAATGCCCTGCTTGCAACTCGCTAATGTTAGCACAAAAATATACCTCAGAATAAGGGAATAACAGGGAAAATGGTGATAACTGAAAGAGGGGAGGAAAGTGGGGAAGGAGGGGAGGTAGAAGAGTGATATTTTGCATGGCCCAGGGGCATTTTTTTTTTTTTTTCTTTTCTCCGACTCTTAAGTCTTTCCGCAGTCCGCCGGGGGAACTCTTATGAGTCTTCCCGCAGTTCCCGGGTTATGTAAACCATGACTTGCCTAGACTCTGAAATGATACTGACTTTATAGAAGTCCTTGGTCAGACCTAGTCTTGAGTACTGTATTCAGGCGTAGTCTCCATACACCAAGGGAGACATCAAGAAATTAGAAAAGGTACAGTGAAGAGCCACAAGAATAGTTCCAGAGCTGGCGGGGTTAACATCCGAACAGACTAGCCCAGCTGGGTCTCACTACTTTGGAGGAACGAAGGATAAGGGGAGACATTATAGAAACTTTCAAGATCCTAAAAGGTTTTGACAAGATCGGTGAGAAAGACTATCTGCAGCTAGCTCCCAGAGAACATATGGAGACCAGAAGACACAGCATGAAGTTGTTGAAGCCCAGTCACGGAACCACCAAACTGAATAAGTTTTTTAAATCGAGAATCGTGAATAAATGGAACAGTCTCACTGAAAAGGTAGTTAGCAGCACAAGTATAAATAAGTTTAAAAATAGATAGGACTAGTTTGAGACGGACAGGAAAATGAGTAGAGGCACCCCTTATGAGCTTAAGACTCTTTTGCCTCTTTACTATCACTAAGGTAAGCAATAGGCCTATAACTTTTTGATATGAGTTTAATTAATTAGGTTCACAGAACTTTCAAGTTAACTTTTTATCGATTATATAGCGAGTTGGCATATAAACATTTATCATACCTTTGATTAGGTTAAGCTCCAAAATTAAACTTCTAATATAAAAATTGATTATGCATACATAAAAGGTTAAAGACCGCTTCATCCACATAAAGCTTAGTTTTAGTATCTTTACTGTAGTAGGCTACAGTACAACAGACTTGCCACAACACCGCCTCATTTAATAATAGTGG
This sequence comes from Paralithodes platypus, assembly GCA_032716605.1. Taxonomy (NCBI): domain Eukaryota; kingdom Metazoa; phylum Arthropoda; class Malacostraca; order Decapoda; family Lithodidae; genus Paralithodes; species Paralithodes platypus. The sequence goes on from CM064484.1 coordinate 21,097,365, forward strand.
CCGATGTTGGTATAGCGCTAAGTGTCTCGGCAAGACTTAACAAAGTCCCCACAAAGCACATACCGGACTAAATCTCACCACACCAGCCTCTACCGCTACAATAAGGCCGTAACTTGACATCCCCGTAACTGCTACAGAGGCAGACTGCACCACTGAAATAGCGGGTGGGGAGGTTGCTAGTCTAAACGTGAACACTAACAACCTATGACTAGACCAGCCTAGCAGTGATTCAGTACAGACATCACCCTTGCCAGCAAGGGTTAAATATCTATTGTACTCTAGAATGAAGTTTGTAAACAGCGAGGTAGTCTGAGGGCGCTCTGAGAGTGATTACCGAGTTTCTTTCCAGTAATATATACTTATAAAACTTATTCTCCCACAGTGAATTAATTATACACCATTACAGTACCGTATAAAGATTCTATAGAACTGCATTGTCCCTAACAATTTTATAATAAGGCTACTAGCCTTTCTAAATAATTTTAATATGTATAAATTTAAAGCAGGGATACAGTTTTACTTTTAAATTACCGTACAGTAGGCTATGTAGAAGGAAACCGGCAGGTAGAGTATCGAGCCTCTCGCCGGTACAGGATGGTTGGAAGTAGTATTCGGATCCCTGCAAGAGTATACTGTATATCCAACCCCTTCCACCAACCCAACTGTAACTATAAATTTTAGATTCAGGGGCATTACACGTTATTTTATTTTTTCACTTTATTTTTATGGAAATTTTATATATTCAATAAAGTTTTAGTATTTTTTATATAGCCTAGTGGCCTGGACACTTACCTACGTTGTTAAAGTCAGTTTGTACAGATATACTAAAGAGCAATGAACTTTTCGAATCCTTCATAACATAGAAGTGTTTGGGCATGTACCAGTTAAGGTTTACAGGTGTACACTAGGCATTACAAAAATGCACAAGGGGTCGATATGCCATTGCCTACCGTAAGCATTCCAACAACTACTTATGTTTTAGAGGGCTACTATATTATATAAAAGTTCTTCCACCAGACTCTCACTAGAAATTCATGCAGCAGGAAAATAGTCACTCATGAAGTTATATAGCCTACACTCCTTTTAGTGTTTCAGGGATAACATTTAAAACTTTCAACTAAAACCAAAACTAGGACAATATAAAGGTAACTAACTTATTAAAATCACTAGGTGGAAACTATGCTTATGAAAATTAAATTGATGAAATACAAACAATCCACCACATAGGGTGTATAAGTTAATTAGTTTCCCAAGCAAACTAATAGCACAAAATTATAACTCACTACAGTCACTTTCAAGGAATTAGTAAATTTGGAAAAAAATAGAATAGACTTCTCAAGTAGGCTAGTTTGTCCATGCTTAAGTCCATATGATCAATTAAGTTTTATAGAGTTAGGATAGAGTAGGAGCAGAGGAGACATGATCGAAACTTATACAATTCTGATGTTTCGACAAGGTTGGTGAAAATTTTCTACAGCTAGCTCCCATTGACAGACACCAGAGGACGCAGTCTAAAAGTTATTAAAGCCACATCACCGAACATCAAAGCGGAATAAATTTGTCAACTCTTATTATAAATAAATGTTAGTTCCACTGAAAATGTAATCAGGAGTACCACTACCAGTGTCAATATGTTTAATCCTAGTCTAGCGGGGTGTTTTGGGCTCATTTGGGCATATTCAGGCCCTCCTGAATGATCAATCTAGTATCTGCATGAAAAGAAATTTATTCAGCTAAAAACTAGGCACAAAGCTTTAAAATGATACCAGAACGAGCTACGTAGCACTCTTGGTTCTCTTGCAGTGGTGCCACGAACATGGGAGTTTAGCGTATAGTGGTATATTTTTCCCAGCTATGCTCACTACTGGCTACACTGCCGGCCTCTCGAGAACACAGGGAACAAGAGTTAATGGGCGGCAGTAAGCCCTGGGAGTCTGCTGTCTGGCCCGCTGCGCTCCCGGCCATTTGCACTCTATTTTAACCCTTTAAAAGCCTTAATAATGCTCCTAACTTGCTGCAAATTGGTGCACGGCTTAAGTCTAGCGCCGCCAATAAGGGGTTAAAAACAGATACGACCAGTTTGAGACTAAGGAAACTGAGAAGAGGCACCCCTTATGAGCTTTGACTCTTTTGCCTCTTTACTATCACTAAGGTAAGCAATCCCTAAGGTAAGGCTAATCACTTTACTTCCATATACAAGTAACTAGTTTAATACTTTCAAATAATTAATAACTTAGTACGCCTACTGTAATAAAAACTGTACGCCTTGCGGCCTTACCCAAGACTAAGAAGATCAGTAAACACTACAAACTAGGCCTAATCCAAAACAGTTAGCCTACACAGGTTACCGAGACTATTGTAAGGCCTAGTCAAGTCGATAAAGTTTATTGATAGAAGTTTCGACCTGTAACACATCGGCTACTGTAAAAGTCTCCAATATAACATGTTAAATCAATGCAAATTACATCTAGGATATTTCATGATTAACCATAAATTAGTAGATGAATATAGAGGCCTATACTAGTCTGTAGTCAGTTACATTACGAAAAGCTTCAGATAATGAACACTTAAATAGGGAAGTATCGACTCAATCTAAGCATCCGACAGAACTTAAGAATCGCTAAGCTACAGAATCAAATTAATCACCCGGGGAAAGATATTTACTCGTGGCCACCCCCTCGAGCACAAAGGCGCCAGTCAAAGATATACAGTAGCCTATATCAAAATCAGTGGAACAAACCTGCTGCCTGCATGCAAAAGCTAAATCAATCATTTCTGAAGGGGATTGTAAATTTCAATAATAGCCTAGCCTATAGTAAATCTATCAATTAATATTTCATATCAAATAGATAATATAGGCCTAGGCTAGGCCTACCGAAATAATTAAATAATTTGCCTATTGTACAGCAACAATTATAACTTCCAGCTAGGCTATCAGTGAACAGGCCTACTGTAAATTAAAGTTAAATTAGCCTAAATACATAACGTACTAGGCTATAGGCCTAGGCCTATGCTACCCAAATAATTAAATATTTTGCTTGTACCGGTATAGCCTAACTTACAATTAGGCCTATCAGTGACTATTTTAAATCAAAGTTAAACTAGGCTAGGCCTAAATACAGAAAGTATATAGCCTAGGCCTATAGCCTACTCCAATAATGCCTGGTGATGGGCTGGTCTATCAGAGTGAGAACTGAGCGATCTCTGCCATACCCATAGCTTACCCCGACTGTTCCTTTTACTTATATATTTTCTAGATCTCAAGTGACTGCGTCTCTTCCGTGGATTGACCTCCCAATCTACCAAGATTGGAAGCCAAAGAGTCACATTTTTCCTTTGCCCCTCAACTTTCTCTTCATAATTGATGAGGGGCACAGGGCCCTGGGTGGAGCTTTGGTTTCCCGGCCGTTTCCTCACCCTCCCTAGCTCCCCGCCATGGAGTGGCTTGGTCACCCAGGCTTTGTGGTCGGCAGGGAGGATTCTGTGGGGGCACTCTGTTATGGCCTTGGAATGGCTCGGGGTTGTTCGGCCAGGCAGCTTGGGGAACAAAAACAACAATGCCTTTTTTTCCACAAAATCTCATACGGTACCCTACATATTACAAATAAATTCTTAATTCTAGTACAAATATAAGTCTTGCAAATCAGCAAATGTGACTAGTCACGAGTCAACACGAAGCTTTTAGAAAATAGCATTAATGGTCTAAATATATAACTTTGCCTACAAGGATAACTCACGCGCTCTCAGTGAACCAGCCAACACACCTAACTCCATGGCGGTTTCGACACTTGGTCACCGTAGCTTCACTAGTAATCCTCTGTTGAGTGCAGAACTTTCGTTTATTTGAGAGATGTTAAGGTTGGTACAAATTCCCATAACGCAGGGCCGTGAGTTATGTTTCGGGAGTGAAGGAACGGCACGCACGTCCACCCTCCATCAACTCTTGCTAGACTCTGGTGACTGTCGACTAGTCGGACTTGTCACTCTAGTGGCAAACTCGAGTTGCGCACTCAACTGATAACGAGCGAGCGCAAGATACCCTTACCACCTTCAATAAGCAATTCAAAGAAAACTATATTGAAAGTATGGAATCATAATTGTGAAAACTATTTTTCACGAAGCAAAACCGCAAAACTTTTACACTTTGCGCTCTGGTTTGATCGATTAATATGCTTTACTGTTAAGATACTCTTTAGCCATAACTATTGTTTACCATCCAATTATAGCCTACCCGTTATACACGATTACATTTTAAGTTTTAGTTAGGCAGTAAAATAACATGAGAAAGTTTCCGAATTTTGACAATGTGTAGAAGGTAAAGTTTAACCATTTCATTACTATGACTATTCTGGCCATCAGTTTACGAATTCTAACTTCGCTTTAAGAAAATGTAGTCTAATTTTTTATAAAGTTCATGGAATAGGTAAACTGATTAGAAATACTGACCTTTTAGAGTTCCGATGCCGACTACTCTAGGGCACCACCACCCACATGTAGGCTATGGCTAACACTTCCAGAACACCAGGCAGTCTTCCACACCTGTAATGATAAAAGTAATTTTAACAAGTTGCCTGAAATTTTGTCTCTTGGCAGATTAAGTAGAATTATAATAAAATACAAAGATGGACTAAGTTAACCGGAGCACAGAGGTGGTAGTGATAGTAGTAGTGGTGGTGGTGGTGGTGGTAGTGATATGGGCTCCAAGTCCCCCCCACAGTAACGCTTTCAGCAAGACCGATTCTTTATTCTTCGTATGGCTATCATTAGACTATTTGGATTTAGCTTATACGCAACATTTAAGATTTCAAAGGGTTAATACAATTAATAATCTGAATAAGTTCTTTGTAAACTGCATTGAATAGCCATAAGGTAAAAAAGGAGTAGTCATGGTGAAGGGGTTAAAGTGAGTACTACTGCCTTCCGGCGAGGGTATCATGGCTGCCAAACCACTCATTGTCGCCTGGTTCAAAGTCGGTAATATAGAACTCTTAATGCACAATACTTAAAATTACAATACTTAAAATTACAATACTTAAAATTACAATACTTAAAATTACAATACTTAAAATTACAATACTTAAAATTACAATACTTAAAATTACAATACTTAAAATTACAATACTTAAAATTACAATACTTAAAATTACAATACTTAAAAATACAATACTTAAAAATACAATACTTAAAAATACAATACTTAAAAATACAATACTTAAAAATACAATAAAATACTTAAAAATACAATAAAATACTTAAAAATACAATAAAATACTTAAAAATACAATAAAATACTTAAAAATACAATAAAATACTTAAAAATACAATACATAATGCATAATAATACATATAATTTATATATAGTATTAGAGGGAATCATCGTAAGGTTATTTTGCAATTTTTTTTTTTTTTCTAGACCAAAAGAGCAATGGAAGAAAGTACCAGTTTGGATACTTTTAGGATAAATCTAGTAAATCTATACAGATTCCCAGTAATAGACAATTATTTGGCAGAATATTAAGTTTACCAGAATTTTTTTCCCAATTCCCATGAAAGGATTAAAACTTATAGGGGTAAGAAATCTGGTAAACCCGGTCAATCAAGTATAATTTGTTGACCTTGCCTACTGTCCTGGTCCAGTCCCTTCCGTCCTATGTAACCGCGAAGTCCCTACTGTCAAAACAGTCTTAAAAGTCATTACAATAATAAAAGATTCATTTAAAGTGATATGAAGTTAAAACCCAAGAAGCTAAAATATTCGGTTCTTAATAAAACACTATTTCAAACCCTTCAATCAGAGAGGCTAAACGATTATGTTAATACAAAACCCCTTAGTTCACCAACCCTTAAAAACTATCAAAATTATATCACTTTAAATATAATTCACAGAACACTCACAGATGGTCGAACTGCAGGCCAGGTGGAAGTCTTCGAAGATTCACAGACCTGGAAATTAATGTTTTATTAACCCGATGCACATTTAATAGATATAATAAATTTTCCCCGCACCCATTGATAAGAGACCAAATAATTAACTAAACTTAATTTAAGGCCTTATTTGAAACTTCGGCATCACAGCCATGTACACTTTGTTTATTTATCAAACTTGCGAGAAATTGGCTTGTTCCCATTTTAATTCCGCCATTACACATCTTTCATAGCTAAATGTGGCATAACTTGTGAAAACCCTGTCAACAGGATGCAGATAAAGTAAATCATTTTTTCCATTAGCAATCCAAAAAATTAGGTGCCGAGGGAGTTACATTTCCGCAAAGCTAAAAAGAGAACAGTAGCCTATAGTAAGTAACTTTTTGTGCGAGTGCAGTGAACCCTGCATGACCCAACCCTCAAAACTTCAAACTTAAAAGTTTAATATAATTTAAGTTTATATTTAATTTAAAAGCTAATAACATTTAAAAGTTTATATACTGTAGTCTAGTAAATTACCTTTAGTGGAAGCGCAGAGTGCGGTGAACCCTGCAGGACCCAACCCTCAAAAGACAATTGGATGTAAAAGACAGCCGTATACCACCCTGGTGAGGACAGTAGTCTACCCCCGACACCTTCCTGAGGGTGCCAAAAGCACCCCCAACAAGGCTGCCGGGGATTCGAGGGGCCGTCTTAGACACCCTACAGTTATTTAGGGCGGGTGGTTGGGTGAACGACGAAACCAACGATCTCTCCAACAGCCTCGATACCTTCACTTGACCACGGGAACGTCCAGACCGCTTCCCCCTCTTCACGACACACCACACTAATCTTAAACCAAAATTATCCGCATTAGAACAAATAAGTTTACTCTTGTACCAGCGACTATTTTAACTTTATTCTGGCTAATATTAGACTATTTTATCCAGTTAAAAAGGGGCCTCTATCAAGAACAGGCTTTGAACTATTTTAATTATTTTTACTACCACATATCCTTCTTAAACTGCACAAAATAGTATTTGTATTCGGCTGTCCAGCTTGTGAAGAAGGTTGCAGTGGATTTGGCTGGGACCATCTTTGGTCTGTTTGTATACAGTGCACCAGTCATGTAGTGTGTTGAGATAGGGTTGAATGAGAAGTGTTGCTCTGTAAGTGTATTTATTTAGGGTGAGTGGGGTGTAGGCTGGAGTGTTTCGACTCGGGGACTCGGCTTCCTATAGACTCGGCTTCCTATAGACTCGGCTTCCTATAGACTCGGCTTCCTATAGACTCGGCTTCCTATAGACTCGGCTTCCTATAGACTCGGCTTCCTATAGACTCGGCTTCCTATAGACTCGGCTTCCTATAGACTCGGCTTCCTATAGACTCGGCTTCCTATAGACTCGGCTTCCTATAGACTCGGCTTCCTATAGACTCGGCTTCCTATAGACTCGGCTTCCTATAGACTCGGCTTCCTATAGACTCGGCTTCCTATAGACTCGGCTTCCTATAGACTCGGCTTCCTATAGACTCGGCTTCCTATAGACTCGGCTTCCTATAGACTCGGCTTCCTATAGACTCGGCTTCCTATAGACTCGGCTTCCTATAGACTCGGCTTCCTATAGACTCGGCTTCCTATAGACTCGGCTTCCTATAGACTCGGCTTCCTATAGACTCGGCTTCCTATAGACTCGGCTTCCTATAGACTCGGCTTCCTATAGACTCGGCTTCCTATAGACTCGGCTTCCTATAGACTCGGCTTCCTATAGACTCGGCTTCCTATAGACTCGGCTTCCTATAGACTCGGCTTCCTATAGACTCGGCTTCCTATAGACTCGGCTTCCTATAGACTCGGCTTCCTATAGACTCGGCTTCCTATAGACTCGGCTTCCTATAGACTCGGCTTCCTATAGACTCGGCTTCCTATAGACTCGGCTTCCTATAGACTCGGCTTCCTATAGACTCGGCTTCCTATAGACTCGGCTTCCTATAGACTCGGCTTCCTATAGACTCGGCTTCCTATAGACTCGGCTTCCTATAGACTCGGCTTCCTATAGACTCGGCTTCCTATAGACTCGGCTTCCTATAGACTCGGCTTCCTATAGACTCGGCTTCCTATAGACTCGGCTTCCTATAGACTCGGCTTCCTATAGACTCGGCTTCCTATAGACTCGGCTTCCTATAGACTCGGCTTCCTATAGACTCGGCTTCCTATAGACTCGGCTTCCTATAGACTCGGCTTCCTATAGACTCGGCTTCCTATAGACTCGGCTTCCTATAGACTCGGCTTCCTATAGACTCGGCTTCCTATAGACTCGGCTTCCTATAGACTCGGCTTCCTATAGACTCGGCTTCCTATAGACTCGGCTTCCTATAGACTCGGCTTCCTATAGACTCGGCTTCCTATAGACTCGGCTTCCTATAGACTCGGCTTCCTATAGACTCGGCTTCCTATAGACTCGGCTTCCTATAGACTCGGCTTCCTATAGACTCGGCTTCCTATAGACTCGGCTTCCTATAGACTCGGCTTCCTATAGACTCGGCTTCCTATAGACTCGGCTTCCTATAGACTCGGCTTCCTATAGACTCGGCTTCCTATAGACTCGGCTTCCTATAGACTCGGCTTCCTATAGACTCGGCTTCCTATAGACTCGGCTTCCTATAGACTCGGCTTCCTATAGACTCGGCTTCCTATAGACTCGGCTTCCTATAGACTCGGCTTCCTATAGACTCGGCTTCCTATAGACTCGGCTTCCTATAGACTCCGTAAAAGAAACTAGCGAATTGAGAAAGCTGCTAATATTTGAAGGAAATATCAACCTAAGTATACACTATAGATGTGGCTTACGGCAAGTCTTTTGATAGAAGTTACACATAAAATGCTTCCGATTAAAACTATTCATAAAATCAGCGAAGACTAGGTGGGATGGATAAAATTGTTCCTATGAAACAATACAGAGGGTCCGACTTTCATTCAAGGAAATGGCTACTGGGGCGCCCTAAGGATCAGTTCTAGGACCCCTATTTATTATATTTATGAAAGATAGGCCAGAGTTTAAGAATAGTAGCCTATATCTATATGCAGATTACCTATCTATATATTCGATCTATTATCTGATAGCCACTAACGAATCGCCCCCATGCACCAGTCTCCAGTCAGTTGACGCCCCTCCTCCCATCCAGCACCGCTTTCCCGCACATACTTAACTCCATCCCTCCACCTGTTTAACTTTGTACTTCTCTTCACTCTTACACGGTCATTCTCTCACTTCCCATACGTTCCACATAGCCGAACCATCAAGTTTTGTTTTCACTTTCCAGCACATCTAAATCAGTTATCTCATTTGCCTGTATCCCTCCATGTAACTCCGCACTCACATCAAGGAACTCCTTTCCACCCCTTTCACTTTGTGTCCAACATCCATGCTTCACTCGCGTACGTCAATGTCGGGATTACCACACTATCATACAAAGACTTCTCTACTTTCATGCTGACCACCCCATTTATTTTTAGCTCTTTCAGAGGCCCTACAACCCTCTTCCCCTGTTGCACCTCTTATTTCATCCATACTCCCATCTTCACTAAACGCTTCCCAAATACTTAAATGAGCGGACATTCTCCATAGGCTGACCATTCAACCTCGCCTCGCATTGTGACTGCACCCCTTTCAAAGACTAAAACCTTGCTCTTCCTCTTATTTACCTTCAGATTCTGTTTTTCACAATTCCAAACATTTACCAGACCCTGCTTCACAATCGCTAATCAGCTGTCTAGTCAGAAAACAGCAATAGCCTACAGGCAACTTCCACTCCTGTCCTTCCCTTATCAGCGGTACACCAACATCCACTGCCCTCTAATTTATTTATTTCAGAACTCCATCCATAGCCTATATTATATTTAACCATGGAAACCCATCACACCCTTGCTTTAACCCAACATTCAGATCAAAGAACTTAATTTTCCACACATACCGACGCCTTTGCACTCATACATTTTTCACTGCTTTCAGCAACTTTAGATCTCTTTTAGACCTATTCTCAGTACTTTCTTCTGACCTCAAATCAACTCAGTCCTAGGCCTTTCCCAAATCCATAAAGGCAGCATTAAAAGTTTGTCCCTTCTCCAGAGATTTCTCTACAAAACACTTAAAGGCAAAAATCTGGTCTACTTTAAACCAGCCCTGCTCGTCACCTACAAATTTTCCCATACTCTATCATGATCACTACCTACTGTACATCTATGCTACGCTTAGACATATCTCCCGGTGATTACCACACTTTCCTTTACCCTTACGCAGATAACCTAATATAAATTTAAAATATTAGTAAATATTTATCATAAATACTGGATATAACCTTAAAGTGTGGTTTGAAGCATGAACTAGTTTTTATTTTGAGAAGGTGAATTAGGAGTCTAGGTAAATCTTACCTCATTATCTTAACTCTTAGTGACGGAACCTGTACTGTAAACTGCACGGAGAATAAACCATGCAAATTGTAAACGGGATCTATGAGTGGTACGACTTCAGAGTTTTGACATTGAACACAAATTAAATCTAAATTTAAGATAGTTTTGAAGCAGATTTTTTTTTAGACACAATGACCGAAACTACCACTAATCATCCGTTTTTGTTTGAATTAGTTTTAGGTAGTTTTTATAATTACAGTAGTTTAAATTATACTACAGTAGTAGTGAGCATCCTAGGTTCGAGTCCCCGGACTGCTACATGCGTTTGTTAATTTCATTAATAGAGTTTAGCAGTAAAGTTGGTTAGTAGAGAACAAATTATATTAATTAAGTCTGGCGCCACACTATTAGAAACAATTTAAGGAAAATAGGGACCAACACAATTTTTTCTGCTTAGTCTAAATTGAAATTTCGTTATACAAGTTAAACAATTTACCGAAATATAACTCTAAATAATCAGTCCAGAATGTAAACCAAGCATTTCGTTTACTTACTTTTTGTTGCAAGAGGCTACGCGTGATCTATCTATCTATTGCCAGACTCCGTGATCCCCGAAGGGGTGGCCACGAACGAACCGCCCCCAGTCAGTCTACGTCCCTCCCCCAACCAGCACCGCCTTCGTTCATGTACTTCCTCACTCCATCCTTCCACCTCTCATTCGGTCTACCTCTCCCTCCACCTCGCTCTCTTACACCCTCTTATTCATTCTCTCGCTTTCCATAAGTTCCATATGGCCGAACCATCTCCAGTAGTTCCTTTTCACACTTTCCAGCACATCTACCTCCACACCTTACTCATTAGTCTGTCTATCCCTCCATGTAACTCCGCACGCACTCCGTAAGTAATTAATTTCCACTGCTCCCACTCTTGGTCTGAGTCTTTCAACCAACGTCCATGCTTCGCTTCCGTAAGTTAGTGTCGAGATTACCACACTGTCATGCAAGGACTTCTTTACTTCCATACCGACTACCCTATTTCTTGTTACTGCTTTTAGCGTTCCTACAACCCCTCTTCCCTGTTGTACCCTCTCCCGCACTTCATCCATAGTCCCATCTTTACTCAACACACTGCCCAGATACTGAAGAGTTTACGATCTCCATAGCCTGACCGTTCAGCTTCATCTCGCACTGAGACTTCACCCCTTTCGAAGACCATAACCTTTCTCTTCCCCGCATTTACCTTCAAATTCCGTTTTTCGCACACTGTTCCAAACTCATTTACCAGACCCTGCAACTCATTCATTATCACTCATCAGAACTGTATCATCCGCAAACAGCAGTATAGGTAGCTTCCACTCAATTCCCTCCCTTTTCAGCGATACACCAACATCCACTGCTCTTTATAGTATTTCTTTCATGACTACGCGGGATTCATCCAATAAATGCAGCGAGCATTACTTCATTAATAAAGTAAGAGCAACCTGGTCTTGCCCCCGTACAGACAAGTAAAGGGGGGGGGGGGGAGGTTTAACATAATTTATCCAATTTACAACACAATTTCCCTTGCCTACTGTAAAAGCGCGATTCAACCAATTTGACGCCGTATCTTCAAATACATAAAGAATGGTAATTTAATGCCAATCCTCCACTCAAACCATGAACAAATCTACATTCCTTGAAAAAAGAAAAACAATCCATACAGCACCGGAAGTAACTGGCTACTACCTAAAGATGCAGACTAACTAAAGTACAGGTAATTCTGCATAACTACTACTCCTGTTATTTTAGGTTTTATTTATTTTCTTTATGTATTTTAATTCATTGTAAGTGTATTTTATTGTTAGAAAGTGCGGAAAGCAAGTTTTATTAGCATTTGCATTGTTAATTGTAATTATTCAGATACCCCAACAATCTAGGAGTTTACTCGATTTAGTCAACTTTGAAAAGACATTAGCCTAACCTAACAACCTTACCTAAATTGACAAAATAAGAAAAGTAGCACTTATCCGCACATCAGTAAGGTCCCCTGAGTAAGGTAAGAGCAAAAACAAATAATTCCACGAGACAGGAATCCCGTAATCGAGGAGTAGTTGTTCTGCAGAATAGCCGCGGTCTTTAACGGTACAGTTTAAATTATTTAAAATCCCCGTAAAAGGTTTTTCCCCATTATCCAACTATCTTAAAACACTCAGATGGAAGTCATGTTCAAAGTATGAAAACAAAAACAAAATTTGTTTTGGGATACAAGATGGGTTGAAACTGCTATCAAGAATATGGCTGCAGACAGTCTTCCGAAAATTGAATTTTAAATTTTAATTTTGGAAATTAACTAAAGCTCAATAACAAAACTAAGGCCATTGGACGAGGCTGTCGCCAACCAGCAATTTAACCAAATAATGTTTCTATATTTATGTTAATCAATTATTCAATTGCACTGACAATTTAAATTACATTAACTCATGATTATTATTTAAAAATAATTCTAAATTTATTTAAGGCGCCACTATCCAAATTTCCAACAGTAGTTAGGCTAGGCTATAAATTATTTCAGTGCTCACGATAGTGTTCTTGGTTTTGTTGAAGGCAAGCATGCGAGCGTAAGGAGTATTTAGCCTACTATAAGAGTTGTCAAACTACTCTTAAACAGATTGTGGATAAAACTAATTTGCATTGCATATTAAATACAAAAGGTAAGATCCTGTGTAGCGGAGTGAAGTTTTTCAGATGCCCATTTACTAAGAAACATAGAATAATATCTTTAACCTAATCTATTATATTAGTGGAATAGACAGCTGATAACATATGGGAAATCCACAACAGTTAGAATTAGCGAGTGCAGTTGATTACACAATTATGAACCCTAAAGCGATTTGAATAGGCCCCTACTAAAAATCTATTTAAATTGCTTAAGCAACAATAGACAAGGTGTAAACTAATTATTTACTGAATTTTGTTTTAATAAACAGTGTAATTTACATTTCAGGCGAGTGAAAAGATATATCTAAAATAAGACTCTGCAGCCTAGCCTTTTAAACTAGGCTAAAGTTAACTAGAATAGTAAAAAAAAAAAAAAAAAAAAAAAAAAAATCATACGGAACGGGTTAAATGTAACTTACCAGTTCAAAGGGAGAAGCGGGATGTTTGGAAGAGAGTTTTCTGGATCCCCCCTTAATGTTTAGCACCATTACCTGGGATATTTTAAGTTACTTGCCCCATTAGTTTGGCCATTTTAAGAAAATTCGTGCCATTTGTGTACTAGTTTTCTTTGCGTGCAATAGCAGGCTTATAATTTAAGAGGAACCAGCCTTAGGCTGGGGCATTTTTCTGCCGAAAAACGCAAGACATTTACATTGAGAGGGCTCCAAAGGGTAACTTTTTAAGCTTGATGAAAGTCTTCGGAGGAAATTGAATGAATAATAAAATAATAAATAAAATTTATAAAAATAAATATATAAACAAATAATTACACAATCTCCCTTTAGAGCCACGACCAACCACTCCACGCCGACACTCGATGGTAAGTGACGAACTGGCTTGGGTGGGGTGAGACGTTGACTTCTAAACGAACCTACGGGTCTCGGAAACTTCGATAATATGAACCCGCCATCTCGTTAAGTGCTTCGTTCGAATCAATTTATCCTAAAGGCAAAATTATTTTACGAATCCAGAACGAAGTATTTGAATATGAACCCGCCATCTCGTTAACCCCTTCTGTACCGTTGATGTATTGTTCATTCTATGCTGGCAACTATTAGACGATTTTGTACAGCTTAGGAAGGACGTCTACTCATTCAAAGGCTACAGACTATCTCAATGAATCCTTTTAGTTACCATATGTCCTTCCTAAGCTTCATAAAATCGTCTAAATGTAGCTATAATAAAATAAAGAAGACGTTGCAGGTACAGAAGGGGTTAAGTGCTTCGTTCGATTCAATTTATCCTAAAGGCACAATTATTTTACCTTGCCATAAATAACGAATCCAGAACGAAGTATTTGAGTATGAACCTACGCGTCTCGGAAACTTTGAATATTATGAACCCGCCATCTCGTTAAGGGGGTGATAGTCGCTTTTTCTGTACCCCTTCTCCTTCATGTTTAGCATATTTGTTTTTAGATTTTAAGACGTTCGTTCCGTTAGTTTGGCGATTTTGAGACCTTTGGTCTTATTTTGTTGTCAATATCAAGACCTTTCGTGCCATTTAGGTGTCGATTATCTCCTGGCGAGCGATAGCAAGCCTGTAATTTTAGAAGGAATCGGCCTTCGGCCGGGACAATTTTTACTACCGAAAAATTTACAAATTTATCTTGAAAGGGGATCTAGGGGGCATTTTTTAATGCTTGATGAAGGTCTAGAGAGGAAACTCAAAAATATACTAATACATACATAGTATATAGACCAAACAACAAGCATTAGCCCCTTAAGTGCTTCGTTCAGTTAAGTTCATCCTATGAGCAATATTCTTTATATCTAAAGGAGGAGCCAGACGAGCGTATTTTCGATCAATTTTTTAGGTATATCATGGTCTGGCTGCCTGGCAACTATGAAATTTAAGTTTGTCCAGAATTCAGCCACCTAACATAATCTACGCTAAGTATAGAAGGGACTGGAGGTCTCGAAAAGGGGCTCCAGTCCTGATGTTATTCTTGACTATAAGGCCCGAATTCAGAACAGTGGTTTAGACCTTGGATTTCGCGGCAGATTTAAACCCGGGATTGGGATTACTCGATCCTGGATCGAACACAAAAGGTTTATCTGTATTCAGAACACGGGATTAAGATCGAGATCGATTAATGCACGGCTTAACCCTTTCGTTGCGGGTGACGTTCTGGAATGTTTTGGCAAGTTACAGCAATTTCCAGGCTTTAAAAACCTGTAAAAAACGTAAGAATAGAGTGACAGTGGGCGGGAGCGTGAGGGGCACACCTCCGACCCTCAGAGCACCCAGCAGCTCGCTGAGCTAGGCTGTGTCTCGCGCGTGTCTCTCTCTCTCTCTCTCTCTCATAAGTGCAGCCAAGCGAGCGAGTGTTACATAATAGCGAGGTTCCCGCGTTTCACTGCGGGTGAACCAGACCACGTATACGGTCCGTTCTAGTGTCATTTTGAAGCTATTTTCGCCTACTTTTCGGCAGAATACACTTCAGTTAATGCAGATGCTTGATTTATCATTCAGGAGTGCCTGAATATGCCCTAAATAGCCCAAACAAGGCCGCAGCCAAAGGGTTAAAACCAGAAATTATATACTTACCAGATGAGAAACCTCCTATCTAATGTGCTAATAAAATCGTGCTCCTAAAGGTAGCCAAATGCCACCACAAAATAACGCCATCTGTTGTTGCTAACCAGAACTAATAGTGAACAAAAACTAAGGAATCGCAATTCTCTTTCATTAGTGCACTCCACAGTACTGTATAGTAATCACAAATTTGACGTAATGGCAAGACCTACATTATGTAGCCTCTAATTTATCCTGTTACAACATTATGTACTCAAAAGTAATGTTCTCTGACATGAACGAACTATATATATTATACTGTAAAACAACATAACACTATTGTTTTAGCTCACGTCACCAACTAAAATAAATTAAATAGATGCATTAATTGCTAATTAAGTATTACATAATTGCATGCCATGCAATAATGCACGCTAACCATATGGCCTTAAGTGTAGGCTATATACATATCAAGGACAAATAAAAACAACATACTCAATATTCTTAATTATTTAGTCTTGTTTTTCAATTAATATATATGTCACTGTTCCACTGGACAAAGGCAACGACTACAAATAACATTGATCCATACATCGTCAAAAAGGACAACCATCTTACCTTATCCCAAACTATATTGATTAGGTTCTTCAATTTCCCTATGAATGACACGAGTGGAATATAGGCCTACACGAAAATCGGTATTCAGGGAAATTACATCACCGATCCTTTATTTCATGATTTCTTGCTAATAATGTCGGAATAATAGGATAAGCATAGGCCTATCCCAATTTAAATTAGCGTAGGCTATGATATGGTTGGTTATGGCTGGCTTATTCAAGTTATTTAAAGATTCAATCCTTTTATGATAGCGAAAAGACCAGGGAACGAGTTGATTTGTGTCTGGAGCCAGGGTAAATCACTATTTAGGCTACCAGCTGATTTACTTGAAATGATCAATCAATAGTGCATACAGTCACGGCGGTAAATACTGGACTAGGGGATGTGCCAAAAAACACGTGCACACTGGCGTACTGAACATATAAGCAATACGTTGCGCTACTATAAATCACTGTTGTTCAATTTAATTTAATGAATACTTCAAAAATATGAACAGTCATTAAAAACACGTGTGTGGTGTAGACAATGGTTCATCCCCAGGTCCAGCATTTACCGCCGTGACTGTGTCATAACAACAATGCTTTCAGACCATGATCCATGCCAGTGGAAGAATGGAAGATTACCTCCGATTGACTTAGAGCACAAAAAAATACTTGATTTGTCATTCACAGTAGCTGTCTCGTGTTGTTTTGCAAGCTGATCACAAGTTCGGCTTTTAACATAGTCAGGCATTCCTGGTTAAATTATAAACTATATCTTAATAAATACCACACAATTGTATATCATTGAATACATAACCCTTCCTTCTACTCCAACCTTGTATATAAATTACTTTGCAATAGAAAGTCAATTATAATAATGGAAAATCCGATTGTCCTTTACTGCAAAGGACCGAAAATGCAAGTTTGTACTTCGTGTACCAGGAAGCAAGAAGTACCCTAGAGCTTGCCAAGGCCTACCATTATAGACGCTAACGCTTGCTATCCGTCAAATTTCGTCAAAAAGTGGCGGGGTTCCAAATACCCAATAATTACAATAACTGGCACTTTCAGGGGGTTGTTTAACACTGTTTAAGTCGAAGGTTTGCAACAGCCAATCACAGTGCCGTACGGAATGCAGTTAGCCAATAAGCACATGAATGAGCCATTATATCTGTATTCATGTCCTTGTTTTCGTCTTTGCTTTTGCTCAGGTGAATTTTAGTTTGCAGTTACCAATTCACGAAAGAAAATATATAATGAAATATGTTGTTACAGAGAGAGTACCCATTAAGCTAACAAATATATAAAATTTGATATACGGTATTGGGGTGTACTGTAGAGGTTGCCCACTACCGACATTCCTCCTGTTTACTTCCCCCTTACTTCAAACTTCTGAGAGTTTATCAAGTTTAAAACTGAATCTGAGCATATATTTGATGACATATATCTGACATAATAATATATATTATACAAGTATAAACGTATGTGTGTCATGATCGATACTAAGGATGTTGGCAGGCATAAAGAGGAACAGGACTATAAATCGAGCTTTGCCGAACTCCATTAGTACTGCAGTAAACTGCAGCATGTTAATATTGATTTGTAATCAAATATCAACAAATAAATGTTCCTTGATGTATACATGTACTTATATCAACTGCTCCATTTATCAAAATCAATTGCATGGCAACCATATTATCATATCTTAAATGTATATAGACCAAGCTAATCTGTGTTTGTTTGTTGTTTTATGTTGTTTTTGTGTTTTCCCTGTTCTTGCTCTGTCTTGAGTCGGCTACCCCAAGAAAATAAAAAAAAAATAAAAAAATAGAATGAAATAGAAAATAAAAATAAAATAGGGATTGTGCCTGAGCATATAGATAGATAGATAGAAGCTAATCATACAAAGAAATCACTCATTGTAGTTAGATACAGTTCGAAATATTGATATTGGCTTATACATTAATGCAGAACTACTTAAAAATCCTTGGTTCCACTTAGAAGCTACTGAATTAATAACATTAATAGTGATGAGGACTAAAACGCTCAACCAAATACTGTAGGCTACATTAGCTACAGTAAGCCAAGCTTATACTTTAAGTTACTGCATCTACCGCATGCTCAGTGCTGTTAATATTCTCTCAAATGGACACATATATAGGATCAATAGCTCAACTGAAATACTATGTAACCATTAACTATGTAGGCGAAAACAGTTACCAATGTGACTTATATAAACTATGAATCATCACAACCTACTAGGCTATTAACAAGAACAACCATATCTCTAACTTTTATCGTACTTGTTAAACGCATTTGAAAATAATGGTTCACTTGTAAATCCTTATTTATATAAGCTATATTTTGTAATTCGTACACAGGATTAATAACATTGTGGATACAGTAAATTATTATATTTGTTGTGCAACATGTAATGGACTAATAGGCCTACTATTGGTTCTATGGTAAACTAATCAATGTGAATCATATTTAATCAATGTTCGAAGGCATATATATATATATATATATATATATATATATATATATATATATATATATTTTTTTTTTTATTCAGCTTAAAAGCATTTCAGATTATCAAGACATTTACGACTATTATCAAATTACTTTAAGCTCAACTACACCAGTGATTAGGCCACTGCAGTGCTTCGTTCGCTTGGCACCTATTATTTAATTATTAGTATGCTTAGACAATTTCCAATGTAATGTAAATAATGGAAGCGGTTTAATGACAGTATGTATTAGTTGGAAATAATATATTTTAGTGACGAGTAGAAGCCTTCGATCAATCGATCGTCTGTCAAGCCTCCCGCTCGTTTAAACCTTGGATTGACTGCCTGAGCTGCATTCTTACATTTGCCATCCATTATTGATATATATCTTTGATAAGGTACTGATAAGGTAGCCAATCATGAGCCTCGATACAAACACCAGTTAGGAGCCAGATGCCGGGTCAACTGAATGGAGTAGTGTAGTAGTAGTAGCACTATAGTCTGTTTCTTTACACCTGACGGTATATTGCAAAGTTTCTATCAAGATATCCCAATTATTTTTTAAGATTTTGTAGTGATAGATGGCGTTAAATATGAAAACGTGACATTAAAACGACGCAGAAACATAGTAGATTCATATTTTTCCATAAGTATAGAGAAATTTGCTGCTAAGGGATTCAATTTACCGTCAGTTCAAATAAAAGCGACTATAGTAACATAATTATTATATATACTATTAACAGGTAAGTGTGTGTTCAGCCTTGGTAGAACCCGCTACATCCCAGCCCTGGACTCCATGGCCGCAGCAAAGGACAATCCATTGGTTCCTGTTCTCGCTCGCAAGTAATAGGCTACATTCTACCAATAGTTTGAAAATAAGCTAAATATGTTATGAAAATATTAGTCTACCTTTTTGAGTTACAGAGGTTAAAAGGTTACGATTTATACCCAACCTAGAATGAACGAGTATAAACCTGTTATTGGTTAAGTGCCCCATTAATTACTCCTTCCATTCGCCTATACATTAGGCTACCATAGCGCAGTTGGAATATAATGTACATGCTCAGATTAATATGCAGGATTCGAAACTGCATAATGAATCGTAGGCTTGTTCATATTTCTTAACTGTCTTGATAGCGTAATACATAGTGCGCGGAATTTCGATGTGAGTATCTTTGGTTCAAGTCCTAGGAGTGCCACATGTATTTGTTGATTTCATTAATTGAGTTTAGATGTGAAGTTGGTTGGTGTAAAACACATAATAATTGTTCTTCTCTCCAGAGTGATGCAAGTGGCGGAGGCAGGCTTGTACGACTACTGGCAGACGGTGTTCTTCCCAAACATCACCAGCTGTCTCAACTCTCCCACAGCCTTTGCCATCACATCACCGCTGGCTATCAAGAACATTTGGGTATTGATTTCATTAGTTTATTTATTTTAACCCCTTCTCTACCGGTGATGTACTGTACATTTCATATTATTCTTGCAACTATTAGACGATTTTGCTCTGCTTAGGAAGGACGTCTAACCATTAAAAGGCTACAGACTAGCTCAATTAATCCTTTTAGCTACCATATATCTCCCAAAAGCTTCGTAAAATCGTCTAGATGTAGGTGAAATCAAATAAGAAAGACGTCGCCGGTACAAATCAAGGGGTTAAGTACGGTCGCGCTAATAAGTCATGTCCCAGCTGGCCTTACGTTTGGCTTGCTCTGGGCTGTATTTATGCCTGTCAGATGTTGAATAGGGTGGGTAAGTGTAGGACCATGTTTGCATATTTCACTCGATATGAAGAAATTAAGCTTAGATATTGCTGATACCAATTATTGATCAAAACATACTTTGTGCCGAGACATCACTTATTAGCGCGACTGTACATTGGGGTTTGTAATGGCTGATTAATGTTAGGAACGGGATGTTCCTTCATTTATTGTAGAGTTGACCACATATGTCGCGGCACCAAGTATATTTCGATCAATAATTAGTGTCAGCAATATTTGCACATTATTTCTTCTTTTTGAGTGAGATATACAAACATATTCCTACACTTACCCATCCTATTCAACATCTGACAGACATTAATACAGTACATAGCGAGCCAAACGTAATGACAGCAGCGACACGACTTATTTAGCCAACCGTACTTTACATGCTCTAATACAATTATTGTATTGTGAATTAGCGATAACACTACTAGGGAACAAACTCTAAATTACACTTTGCCTTAAGTAACTACTTAGAACCCTAATCATGATGACTACTTTAAGGAAGATAGATTTTTTACAAAGATCACCAGAAACTTCCAATATATACAAAGACGCAACCTTAATTAAAGCAAAATGGCAACCTAAGTCTTAAAATATTGCTAGATAAAGCCAAACTACATAAGCCATCTGTTACGACCGGCACTACGAAATAAACAAGGGCACTCAATATTGGACTAGATGATAGGCTATATCTGCAACAACGGTACGCTAATTCCAAACCCTCGAACTATTACGCCGGTGAACAAAACACTTAAAACCCTCCAGAGTTAATCTACTGGATAACGGGGTATAAATTAACTGGGTTTTAGTGCACTTCTACAAAGGCTTACCGATGACGGCAAAGCCTGCTCACGACAGGAGTACTTTACGTTAATAAAATGCTCTAATAACAATGCTTGAATAAACTATAACAAGATTTAATAAAGGAGTATATGCTTACGTTAACTTTAGTGCGAGTCTGTACTCAACACTAAACTCTTCAATGCTCTATGAAAACACTGGAAGTCTAGTCCTACAGCAATCAGATAAAGAATCTTCTGAAAACGTCTGATGCTCGAAGATGCTCGTTAATATAGAACAGAAATAATGCAGGGGCAGGACACCAAAGCGTATATCTTAAATACACCAATAAGTAGGATACATATATATAAAACAAGGGAGTGCAACAACTCTGTGACAGCACTAATAATCGCCACTCAAAACAGTACTTCCTTAGCCAACGTAACAGCCAAACTGGGTTGTGCACTATGCATCAACCTAGGCTAAAATAAGGCGTGAATAATTCTTAAAGCATACACAATTAAAGTTAATAAACACAATGCTGTCCTTCTCACTAATAAAGTCTAGCAGTGGCATAAAAGGTACTAAGAAACTAGGCAGAGCGCAAGCATGCTCGTAGCCTACTGCCTCCCCTTGAACAGATTTCCCTTATGTTACGTTAAGTGACTTGGAGGCTCTCTTGGTAAGTCCAGATCTCAAGTATCTGGTCTTACCCTGGCGCTCCACAAAGGTCAACAAAATGAGGTAGCAAGTATGCAGGTGAGATTAGGCAAGAGCCCTTCACTTGTATACTGCTACACTCGCAAAGGAAAATATGCACAAGGGTTACAGGCTAGCTAGCTTCGTCGATGTTGTACAAGCTCTGACTTGCCACATACATAACTCAGACAACGACCAAAGATACCCTCCACTGTCTAGCATTAAATAATAAGAGAGAACAGCTCAATAATTAGGAGCACCCCAACACTATGGTACCATACGACTATGACTCTAATAATCCCTAAAACTAGTGCAAACATATATGGAGAGCTGGTGCTGGTAATACGACTGGCCGACTATGGAAGTCGTATGCAGAACCAGAAGGGATAAGTAATTGAATAAACAGAGAAGTTTGAAACCATAGAAGTTCAGCGAGAGAGATAGTAGTATAGAGGGTTATATGGGGGACAGAATTGCAAGGGACATGTAGGACCTAGCACACCAAGCCTAGCTCTGCAGGAAACACAAGGATAGGAGCCCGCACCACCGTCCCAGGACCGCGGCCGCCAATCACAGACGACTACGTCATGAAGAGCAAGCATTCTATGACGTCGACAGGGCCGCCGGCCAATCACGGGCGTGGGAAACTCCTCGGAGCGCGGGAGGCAAACGTACATACACACGCACAAACTACCACCATGCTGCCTACCCCGCTCTCTCTCTCCTTAACTTCACACCATGCATCTTATATTCTAGCAATGATATAAAATACTTCTAAGTGTCACAGACAAGAATAAAGATCACCACTGATCTGTCTGTGACAACATGTACTCTATGAAAGAAAGAACATCGTTCTACGATTATTGTAGCCCATATCACTGCCCTGGCGAGCGCTAGCGAGTCCCTAGCACATTCTGACAAGCTGGCCAGCGTAACACATCTAATGTCAAAGTAACAAAATGCGGCAATCCACGGTGCAAAATATGCCTTGAAATAATCAAAGGCAATGCATTTCACAAATAGCAATTAAAACTTTAAAGTAAAATAGCAATACGAGTTGTTGTGCACTGAATTGTATCTATTTAATCTGCTGCAATGGCTGTAAAGACGTTTATATAGGCGAAACCTCGAATCTGAGACGTCGAGTAACGGCTATTACACGAGCACTAATCCGACCAACCAACGTGCATCAGGGCGATCGACGTCGGTAATAATTAGCACACGGCATCATAATTATCACCAATCAACTGCAGAAAACACAGAGTTCTCCTAGCCTCAAACCTGCTTAATACATGCATACCTTTTTATGTAATTGAACAAACGATACACAATCGTATCAAATAAATGGAAATATAGAGGAAATATATAATTTAAATGTTATATATTGCTTACGGGAGGTTGGTATTTAGAGTTTGACTAATTGAAGGATTGCGCATCTACGGTTCCATTATGTACTGCATTCTATAAAGTGTATAGGCCTATAATTCAATAGTCAAGGCCGTGGATGAGTAAACTGGTTTATTAAAATGACTACCTCGCACTATTTACCAAATACATTGATAACTAGGGCATTACAAAAGAGAGCTCACGGTGACGTAGACATGCTGTTTTAGTTAATATTGGTGTGAGAGGCATAGCCTACGCATGGGGTTGAACTGGTTGTACAACAACCCTGGCTAACTATATTATTTTAAAATAATCCTTTTCCTACTGGTCGATCAAGAACGTATTATTGTTAATAGGTCTACCAGAGGGACTACATGAAAACATATTGTTGATAACTTAAAGAAGGCAGGGAAGACAAATAATGCGATATTAGGCATTCCTTACAGAGGAAATGCCAGCTTATAACATATCAATGAATAGCATTATTATGTAATATATATTGTAAATATATATAAGACGTAGCCTAACATTTACTCGGTAATGTCTACATAAAAAATGCAAATATGAACTACATAAGATGATGGTTAGGCTACAGTGTGCATTTGGCGCTGAAATTCTGGTTAGACTAATTGTGCATTTTAATAGAATAACGGTATGCATATTCATCTTATCCAGAGTATTTTCTACCCAATGCTATAATTATATAATATATATATATGAGAGTTTTAGTTATTTTAATTTCTATTACATTAAAAACCAAACTAACCTAGAAAAACCTATCCCAGTTTATGGTAATCTATCCTGTAATGTACAGTATATACAATAATTACTATTACGACATTTACTATATCATTCCAACGAATGTATGGATAAAAATGAATGAATGCCTAGACTGTCGAAGTACACAGCGTAAATAAATATATTTAGTACGAACGTTCGGGAAAAGATGATTAAACTGGTCACGTCACGAAAGACGGCAAACATTGCCAGAAATGTCGGGGTATATTGTCTTATTTAAAATGATAAATGCTTTATTTTTTATTTGTGACCTTGGAGACATGTTATGGTGATATATAGTTATATTATATCTGCAGCAGATGTCGTTAATTGACTTCCGATACAGTATTTTCATACAGAATACACTGCTTGTCATTAGGCTATAGCCTACTACATGCAGCCTCTCTAGGCTTCACTCGCTGCATTTCTTTTACACCATACGAGCAGATTAATTTAAATGTATCATAATTATGACAGTGTTATATTAGTTCATTTAATTGTATACATACATTCGTTTGACTTAAATAGTGTACGTTACAATAGTAATTATATACTGTACGTTACAGGATATAGATTACCATAAACTGGGATAGGTTTCTCAAGGTTATACTCAACTTTGCCGCCGGCCTCTGCAGGAGATACGAGACCGCGCCTGTGATTGGCTATCTGGCCAATAGGAGAGACAGAGCTGATAATTTATTCATTATGTTTATTATTCCTTATTTATTAATTAAACTAGATACGTTTAAGAAATGTTAATGATTATTTAATAAATTGCAGTGCTATCCGATTCTAAAGCGCTATTAAATATAACATGAAACACAATAATCACGTATATATCGTAAAGTAAAAACAAGGAGATACAGAATTGATAAACAGGGGAAATAAGCGAGAGGGAAGGCTGACTGGCTCGAGCCCGTGCGTATTAGCGAATCACAGGCCGTGCCTGACTTCGCACACATTTAAAGTAGACAGTGACGGTAATTCTTACCTTGCTTGTGTTTACAGTATTATATCTTACGATTTTATGTGTTCCATGTGGTATTTTATAGCTCTTAAGGTTCGGATATCATTTATCACACCATTATAATGACCTAAACCTATCTAATATAATTAATATATATGGAATATAAAAGAAAAGCTGAATTAATTCATACGATAATGTGATATCCTCATGTTCCGTCATAGGCTATATTTTATATGTTATTATTTTGCTTACTATACTCTGCGACCTTATGAACAATAGCACGAAGGCAACGAAAGGTAAACATGAATAGATAATGGTTATATCTGCACATACAGACACAAATAAGATAATATTTGAGTTTAAAAGACGCCGCCGGGCCAGTGCAGTGTTGCCAGGAGGTGGTTTGTTTTATATTTATACACTGCATTTCCATCTTTTCGGCGGTTTCTGAATATTATGCTCAGTGTGTTGTATGCGAAATAACAAAGGGGTTTGTATGCTACTTTCTAGTATTATAACTTGGCTAAATTGTAACCACGTCAAGGATAAGTGCATATAATACAAACTCTGGAAATTCTGGAACCTTTAATGTCTAGGGCGTGATGTCATTGCCAGCCAATCACAGGCGCGGTCTCGTATCTGCTGTAGAGGCCGGCGGCAAAGTTGAGTTGGATAGAGTATAGTTTGTATTTAATGTAATAGAAATTAGGAAACTAAAACCCACATAGATATTATATAATTATAGTATTGGGTACAAATTATTCTAGATAAGATGAATATGCATAGCGTTATTCTTTTAAAATGTGCAATTAGTAGTCTACCAAGCATTTCATCGCCGAATGCACACTGTTACCAAGCATTTCATCGCCGAATGCAGACTGTAACCATCATCTTATATACTGTAGTTCATATATGCATTTGTTATGTAGACAGAACCGAGTAATTGTTAGGCTATGTCTTATATATATTTACAATATACCGTATATTACATAATAATTCTAAGGCATTGATATTTTATAAGCTGGCATTCCCTATGTAAGGAGTGACTAATATCGCATTATTATTCCCTGCCATTAAGTTATTAGCATGTGTGTTTTCATGTAGTTACTCTGGTAGACCTATTAACCATAATGCGCTCTTGATCGACCAGTAGTAAAAGGATTATTATAAAATAATGTAGTTAGGCAGGGTTTTTGCGCGATCAGTTAGAACTCCATGAGTAGGCTATGCGAGCCACTCACAAAAGAAAGCATGTCTACGTCGCCGAGAACTCTGTTTTGTAATGCCATGATTATCAATGTATTCAGATTGGTAAATAGTGTTAGGTGGTCATTCTAATAAACTAGTTTACTCATCTGCGGCCTTGACTATTGAATTATGTACACACCTTATAAAATGCATTACATATGGAACCGTAGATGCGCAATCCTTGAATTTGTCAAACTCTGTATACTAACCTCCCGTAAGCGATATTTAGCATTTACATTTTACAATTCCTCTATAATTCCATTTATTATATATGATTATGTATAGTTGTTACAATTACATAAACACGTATTGCGTGTTTTAAGCAGGTTTGAAGCTAAGAAAACGCTGTGTTGTCTGCAGTTGGTTGGTGATAGCATGGTGACGTGTGCTAATTATTACCTACATAGATCGTCCCGATGCACGTTGGTTGGTCAATTGGTTGGTCGGATTAGTGCTCGTGTGATACCCGCTTCTGAACAACACAATTTCGGCAACAGATTACAGTTGGTTAGCCGGATTAATGCCCGTGTGATAGCCTCTAAAACCTCCCTACAGACCATATTGCACACATCAAAGGCCTTAATGTAATCACTCATATTCCACTATGTGCCCGTTATTACTTGCCTAAATTATTTTAATGTCATTCCTTTGTATACACTTGGTAAGATGACATTACTTTACGAAAAAGCAATAAAACAAACTGCATAAACAAATTCAAACCACAAATAAATAAAGATATATGAATGCCTATCTGCAGTAGGTCCTATTTGAAGTCCCAGCCAAGGCGAACATATAGTGGGTGTGGTAGTACGTCCTAGCGTGTTTCACATGCTCGCACCCAGTCGGGGGACACTTCGACGACGTATACAGACTAATAAAACACATAGAAAAGCCACTCCAACAGCCTCCTCTCTTTCCAACACCCCTTCTCCCCTCTCTACACTCTTCAGAAAATAGGAAAAGTAGAAAGTAGCTACGAGGTGCCGTACCTTCACCTCACCTGACCTGTGTTCCAGGTTGGCTCTACGCAGGCTTTGGTATGAGTACTCTATTGTAGTTTTTCACCACACGAATCACAGCTTTATTGTTTATGATATTATATACCGGTATATATATATACAGTATATATATATATATATACTGTACCGTATATATACTGTATATATATATATATATATATATATTAATTGATTCATTATTATTTCAGGGAATGTTTTTGTTGCTAGTGGGAGGTTGGTTCATGAGTGGCATCAGCTTCTGCATCGAAGCCTATGTTGGACATCGCTGATGGTTCAACAACGTCGGCGGCACGATAAACGGACAACTATCACTTATTATACAGTTTTATAATGTCACACATATATGGTTATCGACTAATTTTTCTGGTGCAACGTCTTATGATACTGCAATACTTGTGTATGTCTTAATTTTAATCCTAGATAAATGCGCGTAATTTCGGTGTGAGTGTCCTAGGTTGAGTTCTTGGAGTGCCACATGTGTTTGATGATTTCATTAATTGAGTTTAGAAGTAAAGTTGGTTGGTGAAAACATATCAATTATATAGAATTGTAATTTAACCCTACTTTTCGGTTACCCAAATTCTTCATCATGCTATGTAAATTCCAGGATAAATAATTACATAACACGATTAAAGCTAAAAATCTGTTTGATATACAGGGATTACTTGTTCGTTTAATTGTCCTGCAACACATAATGATATCGAATATGGGGAGATGTGCCGTTTTTTTGGTCTATTAACTAATTTATTCCTGCATTTCTTAGTTTCCTCCCTAGACCTCCATCAAGCTTAGAAAAACACCCTTCAAGATAAATTTTTACATTTTTCGGTAGAAAAATGTCCCAGCCTAAGGCCGGTCCCTCTTAAAATTGACAATTAAATGGGGCGAAAGGTGTTAAAATCCCAAACCAATAGGCCGAACGTCTAATAATCTTAAAAATAAATGGGGCTTAACACGAGGGAGAAAGGGGACCAGAAAAACGACCCATCTCCCCTTAAATGCGTTCCACCATAGTTAGTCAGTGAACAATGCCCGTTAACCCCTTCTGTACCGGTGACGTATTTTTTATTTGATTTCAGCTACATAGACGATTTTATGAAGCTTAGGATGGATGTATGGTAGCTAAAAGAATGCATGGAAAGAGTCTGTAGCCTTAATATTACTAGACGTCCTTCCTATGCTGAATAATATCGTCTAAATATAGCTAGAATAATATTAAAAACGTTGCCGGTATAACAGGGGTTAAAATCTGTTCCTTCTCATTTCTCTGAATGAACCGATAATAGCTTATAGGGTATTCCTTAATAATCTGTGCCCCATTCCTTGTTCTTCCCTTTCTCGCATGAACATTACGTTTTTCATAGTGCAGTTGGGTCTGAATACATAATTAGATCGGTAGCCAGTATTCTATAAATGGATATTAATTGTAGTCTTGTACTCAATCATTAACTGTCTTGGTGGTATATACTGTATATATATATATATATATATATATATATTTATATATACACACTAAATATATATACAGGTATATATATATAGAGAGAGAGATGAATAGAGATAATTTCTTGAATATAATTATGTGAGTTAGTTTATATTACTACATGATTACCTAACGATTTAATTACATTAATAAGAAATGCAGGTAAATACACATGTACCCAAACATAACCCAAAAGGACATACTTTCTTCCATTTCAGCACCACCTATAAAGTACCAAATATCGTTCATCTGCTTAAGTCCAGTAATAACATTTCTGAGTCGATTACAGTACATCCACCAGTCACGAAATTACTACGTTTGAAAGTGTTGAAGTTGAAGTTAAAGCTGAGGGGGGGGGGGGGGGGTATGCAGGTTGGAGAGATGTGAGGTCCCTAAGTATGGGGTGGGGTGGGGTGAAGGTGTGTTAAAGTTGAAGGGGGTGGGGTGGGGGGGGGGGGAGGTGGTAGACTGGTTGGGGAGGTGAAAGGTCCCTAAGTATGGGGGAATGGATGGCTAAAGGACAGCAAGAAAAATATATTTTCCAATGTTAGGGGGGGGGGGGGGTGATTGGAAGTTTATGGGGGGCTCTTGGGTGGGTTGTTGGGATTGGGGGGGTGAAGGTGTGTTATATATAGGAGACCCCAGTGTGTCTTTCTGATCCAGTGGCTGCTTCACTGCCTTACTAAGAGCATCACTTCCTGCGCCGCTGCATCACCGTCAATTATCACCTGGTACGTCTCCATCACTTAATTCTGGCTAACATCAGACGATTTTACTCAGTGTTTGAAGAACGTTTAGGAATCAAAGGGGTAGTCATTCTCAATCAACCCTCTGATTCTCACTATTCCTTCATAAACTGGATAAAATCGTCTACTGATAGCCACATTTTAAGCAAAACGCGTTCTCGAAATGTGAATTAAGGGTATATGCGTTTTGCTTATGTAATGGAATTAATTTCTACAAGTGGAACCAGAACGCCAGAAGTATATAACAATCCTTACCTGTTAACAAGATGATACTGATAGGTGTTAAGGGGGACCACCGCGTTTTTTGTTTCTCTCTCCCTCTCTGGGTTGTATCCATTCTGTCCCATTCAGCCTATTTTCTTAAGACGTTTAATCCCCATCCTGACGAGCGGTAGCCAGCCAGCATATCGTTTAAAATGTTTTTGACAGCAGACTAAATTTGTAAATTTTTCGATAGAAAAATTTCTCCGGCGAAGCCGGATTTCTTCATACAATGCTGGCGACCGATAATCGACACCTGGATGGGGATACACGTCTTAAAACAGTAGGCTGAATGGGTCCGAATGGATACAAGCCAGAGAGAGAAAGAAAAGGAGAGAAAAAAGGCAGGTCACCCCCCTTAAAAGCTCCGAAAAGATGCCAGAATAAAAAAATGAAAACACCATTTGAGGAGGAGCACATTGTTTGTCATGATACTATAGTCTATTCGCTGTAAGTAGGCGAGAAAACATGACCTCTAACCTCTGTAACTCAAACGCGACTAGAGTAATCGAGCTAATCTTTCTACCATTTGGGCCAGTCATAGGGAATAGATGTGGACATTTACAGCCAATTTGCTCTAGCCCTTTTTGAGTTACATAGGATAGAGGTCATGATTTCTCGCCTACTTACAGCGAATACACTATAGGTGGCTTTGAAAGTTCCGCATTCCTTTAGTCCATTCATTATAAGTAGGCCAGATATCTTGACCTCTGTAACTCAAAAAGGGCTAGCAAATGACTGACTCTTTCCAAACATAAAAAGACGCCCCCTAGACCCCCTTTCAAGATAAATTGATACATTTTTCGGTAGAAATTTTTTCCGGCCATAGGCCGGTTCCTCTTAAATTACAGGCTCCCTTTCGCTCGCCAGGAAAAAATACGACACAATGGCAGGAAAGGTCTTAAATTGACAGAAATGGGGCGAAAATTCATAAAATCGCCAAACTAATGAGGCTAAAGATGAAGGAGAAGGGGGTATAGAAAAGCGACCTATCTCTCCTTAAATCACCATGACCTTATCTTCATAGACATTTTCCCTCATTCGTGCATACCATTGCTGTACATCTCACAGGTTCGAATCCCGGTAGGTAGGATCATATGCTTGCATACATTTCATTGGGAAGTGTTCGTGTTTGGAGTTAAATTAATATATTAGATTATACTCTATCTGTCTATCTATCTATATATATATTGCCTGACGCAGCGATCCTCGAAGGGATGGCCACGAACACTCGCCAGGAAAAAAATCGACACCTACAGTAAAGGGTACGAAAGGTTTTTATATTGTCAAAGAAATGGGGCAAAAGGTCTTAAAATCGACAAACTAATGGGGTAAACATCTTAAACTATGAAAACTAATGGGGCTAAACATGAGGGACAAGGGGGACCTGAAAAACGGCCCATCTCCCCTTAATTAAAACAGAATATAAAAACTCACCAACCTTTTAGCTACTCGGAGTCAGATGGTCAAACATTGGTTATCTTGTTTTTGATAAATATAATATAAAATAATCCGGTAAACTGTGTTGGTAGTGTCATGGTTTAGATGCTTATGTTCTGGGTGTGGTGTCCCGAGTTCGAATCCCGGGAGAACCATATGCGTTCGTTAGTTTATTCAAGTACATTGGGGTTTGTAATGGATGATTAATGTTAAGAACGGAGTGTTCCTTATACATTCAATCCCTTCTTTGTAGCAATGCATGGGTGTGGAGTTTAGCGTCTTATATATATAACAAGAAAAGAAACAAAATCGCTAAAAAATTACTTCGGGATATCTACAATCTGAAAGTTACATAGCACACTCCATACGCAATGCGCTATGTTAATGTAATGCATTAAAGTAAGCTAGTACAGAAATGATAAATATCTTAACAGAATGTTAATGCATATTTATTTGAGTAGAAACAGACATGCTGACTGTAATGCAATAAAACTGTGATATGTATATTTGTTACTGTGTAAACACAAACATACATTTATGCTTTTATCCATAGATTTTGTTCTACTATGCACAAGTATATTCTGATATGCCGGTTCACTGACATTACTACAGGAAAACCATTGTCACTAAGTGAATACGAACAAACACTTCTGTTCTTAACTATGTATCTCGTTTCACAATGCAGAGAAGAATCTGTTATGGTGGTTCACCGACCGTTCTACCGGAAAACCAAAATGAGCGACCGCAAGCGTTTCGTGTCGCTGTGGAAGGAAGGCCTGTCCTTGCGAGCCATAGCGAAGATGACCGGCACCAGCGCTACCACCGTGGGCACCTGGGTCAGACGATGGCAGAAACACGGGGACTTACGCACCAAACAGGCCCACACCAGGCATTATCTTAGCTTCCTGAACTCTGTATTGGCTCACTACCAAATGCACTTTAATGCAATCATTACCCTTAAGATTTGGGAGAGTGAATTGCAACTCTTCGCCCAATATAAGTTATATAAACAGTGTATGCAACAAAACAAGTCTAGGTTTTAAGAAAGGTATGTTGATATAAAAAATGCTAAGATATAATGATTGTGGAGGAGGTTCAAATAGTGGCAGATGGCGCCGCGGAGACTTAACCCATTGGATCCCAAGCGAGTTAA
Source organism: Paralithodes platypus (assembly GCA_032716605.1). NCBI lineage: Eukaryota > Metazoa > Arthropoda > Malacostraca > Decapoda > Lithodidae > Paralithodes > Paralithodes platypus. The sequence continues at coordinate 21,129,724 of CM064484.1, forward strand.
TAAAAATGTACACTCCAGGACCAGCCACTTGTCAATTTTTGTTTTCCTGAAAACAGACTAGATGGGTTAGTAATTAAGGAAAAACAACATAAAACCGCTCACCTAGGTCATTTGGGGGTCTTGGAGGGCAGGGGAAAGTCCCAATTAACATGGTGTGATGGGTAGGCAATATACTGGAAAATCACTCCCGCGCGCGCCCACATGCACGCGGTTGGATTTGGGGGTTGCCTACCATCAGTATTGTTCAGTGGGATGATAAAGTAGTTCCTATACAAATCTGAACCCTCTAGGTGCCATAGGACAAGAGTAATTAAGGCGAACATCGCTGGGACTGTGCGTTACATACATAGGTGACGCATAACGCGCGTCGCTGGGGCTCAAAGGGTTAAGCATCAAACGGGTTCCACCAGGCATTATCCAAGTTTCTGATGTCCGAGTCGGCACACTAGCAGATGCACCTAAACGCCATTATTAGTCTAAAGTTATGGGCAAGGGAATTACAGCTGTTTGATCAGTATAAATTTGATAAATAGAAATGCATAGTAGAATGTCTAGTTGCAATGTCATCGAAACGGTTGTCTCAAGTTAAGACACTCAACAACATTTCCATACTACTGTGGAAGAGCGTCCTATGCTGGCAGAGGGATGAGGACTTATGAACCAAACACGAGACATTACCTTTATATATGTATAAATATATATGATATGGGATTTCCATATTTATAAATAACACGAATGTTTACGACTCCGAAAGCACCGAAACATATTCCTGATCCATTATGTACATAGCATATTGTTGTATGCAATAATAATACCCTTCATATTGTACTGGTTTTAATATCCTCTTCGATAAAGTAGAACACGTGTTTTTAGTTTTAAACACAAAATAGAAGTTTAACAGTTATATAGTATTTGTTTTAAGCTTCTTCCATAGGTTTATTTAAAAATTCATATTCTGTGAAAAATATAAAACAATATATAAAAATAAAGAAAATAATCAAGAAGTGAACTATTTTTCATAGCTATATTTACATGATACAAAATATCCACTCTCGAACATCTTAATTTAAGGGGAGGTAGTCGCTTTTTCTGGACCACCTTCTCTCTCATGTTTAGCATATTAATTTTGAGATTTTAAGACGTTCATTCTGTTAGTTTGGCGATTTTGAGAACTTTCGCACCATTTCTTTGTCAATATTAAGACCTTTCGTGCCATGTAGGTGTCGATTTTTTTCCTGGCGAGCGATAGCGATCCTGTAATTTTAGAAGAAATCGGCCTTCGGCCGGGAAATTTTTCTGACGAAAATTTTACAAAATTATCTTGAAAGGGGATCTAGGGGGTGTTTTTTTTAAAGCTTGATGGAGGTCTAGCGAAAAAACTAAAAATATATAAAAAACTAAATGCATAGAGCAAAAAACAAGCACTAGCCCCTTAAGATGACCCATCCCAGGACTTTATCATAGTACTACCTCGGTAGTACTACTACTACTACTACTAATAATAATAATAATACTGAGGTTGGTGATCGAAATACCTAGGCTACACTTTATACTGCTAAACAATAGTTGACGTTGCAAACACTGATTGTATGTCCTACGCTATCAAATTCAGAAATTAGTGTCCCGAGTTCGAATCCCGGGAGGACCATATGCTTTCATTAGTTTATTCAAGTACATTGGGGTTTGTAATTGATGATTAATGTTAAAAACGGGGTGTTACTTATTAGTGTACACATAAGTGATCCAGGCTTCCAGGGAAGGTAAATGCAAATTGGCCTAAGATTTGAAACTTTATACAGAGACGCAAAGAGGGATATATGATTTTTTTTTTTTTTTTGTTTTTTTTTTTTTTCTATGTGATTGAGGGAAGCAAAAGGCATAACTGCCTATAGCGAGTGCCTCCCCCATAGTTGAAAGAGTGACAGGGCCAAAATCAAGGGACGTTCGAGCCAAAATGCCTGGACACACGGAGTTTGAAGCAATTTAAGTCATAGGAAGAGGGAAAGACTGATTCTGGGAGAGAGTTCCAGAGCTCAGCTGTTGAGTAGAAGAAAGTTTGAGAGTAACGTTTCACTCTTGGGTTGGAGAGTTGCACAGAGTAGGGGTGGGATTGAGTTGCAAGACGGGTACCACGTGCCCTACGTAAAGGAGGTGGTATGCACTGGGATAGCTCTGAGGAACACTGATTATTATAGTAGCGATAGAATAGCGAGAGAGATGCAACATTGCGGCGGAGAGAGAGAGATTGCAGAGAGTTGGTGAGTGGACGGGAGTTAATGATACGAAAGGCCTTCCTTTCAACTTTGTCTAGGAGAGCGGTGTGAGAGGAACCTCCCCACACATGTGAACAATACTCAATACAAGGGCGCACTATGCCCCTGTACAGAGCAAGAAGCTGTGCAGGGGAAAAGAACCCCCTAAGGCGGTTGAGCACACCCAGCTTCTGGGAGGCTGCCTTAGCAAGACTGGTAATATGGTCCTTCCAAATGAGAGCAGAAGAAAAAGAGACACCAAGAATATTGAGAGAAGATGAAGGGTTGATTTTTGTATTGTTGAAGAATAAGGGATAGTCCGCTGGGAGATCCTGACGGGTAGATAGATGGAGAAATTGGGTTTTGGAAGCATTAAAGTTAACAAGGTTTTCTCTTCCCCAATTGGAAATAGTATTTAGATCAGAATTTAAGAGTTCTATGGCTTCATTACGTTTGTCGTTGAGGGATTGCTGGCTGGGGCGTTCTGAAAAACTAATGGAGTAGTGTAAGGTTGAGTCGTTTGCGTATGAATGGATGGGAATTAAGGTACAGTTAAGGAGATCATTTATAAAAATTAGAAAGAGAATAGGAGATAGGACAGAGCCCTGAGGAACACCGGAGTTTATAGGGTGAGGAAGTGAACAATGGCCGTCCACAACCGCGGCTATGGAACGGCCGGAAAGGAAATTAGAGACAAAGGCACAGATGGAGGGATAGAAACCGAAGGAGGGTAGTTTAGAAATGAAAGATTTATGCCAGACTCTATCGAAGGCTTTCGATATGTCTAGTGCAATAGAAAAAGTCTCACCGAAGTCCCGGAAGGAGGATGACCAAGAGTTAGTAAGATATGAAAGAAGATCACCAGTAGAGCGACCCTTAAGGAAGCCATACTGGCGATCTGAGAGCAGATTATGAGAAGAGAAATGCTTAAGAAATTTGGAAGCAAGAATAGTTTCAAAAACTTTAGAAAGACAAGAGATAAGAGCAATTGGACGATAGTTGGAAGGTTGAGAGCGGTCACCCTTCTTTGGGACAGGTTGAATGTGAACCTTTTACGGTAACCCTGAAGAAGCCTACACAGTGAAACGGTCAGCACATATGGGTCCCTACTGTGCACTTGACCACTTGCGAGTTTCAGCCTATAAGGAAGTTGGAGCTGTAGGCATCGATATTTAGCAGAATTAACAACTAAAATACTGTCCTAGTACATTTATGCATACACACAACCAAATTAGATACACTTTCTATCCATCAGAAACCTACATTTTTATTGTATTTCTGTTCTATGTCGATGTTTACAGCTCCAACTTCCTTATAGCCTGAAACTCGCAAGTGGTCAATTGTGCCTGTCTTTACAAAGAAGCTTTAATGAAACAGTTCTAGTGAAGACAATGCAATAGCGTTTAACTCTAATACAAATATTAGGGTGGGGATGACTAGAGCGAAGGACTTCAGGAGGATAGGAACACAATATTAGGGTGGGGATGACTAGAGCGAAGGACTTCAGGAGGATAGGAACACAATATTAGGGTGGGGATGACTAGAGCGAAGGACTTCAGGAGGATAGGAACACAATATTAGGGTGGGGATGACTAGAGCGAAGGACTTCAGGAGGATAGGAACACAATATTAGGGTGGGGTTGACTAGAGCGAAGGACTTCAGGAGGATAGGAACACAATATTAGGGTGGGGATGACTAGAGCGAAGGACTTCAGGAGGATAGGAACACAATATTAGGGTGGGGATGACTAGAGCGAAGGACTTCAGGAGGATAGGAACACAATATTAGGGTGGGGATGACTAGAGCGAAGGACTTCAGGAGGATAGGAACACAATATTAGGGTGGGGATGACTAGAGCGAAGGACTTCAGGAGGATAGGAACACAATATTAGGGTGGGGATGACTAGAGCGAAGGACTTCAGGAGGAGAGGAACACAATATTTTACCCTGTAGAACCTAAGCAGCATTAAGGGAAAGACTGTCCGTTTGTTTGGTCTATTAATTCATTTATTCATATATTTTTTTTAGTTTCCTCCCTAGACCTCCATCAAGCTTAGAAAAACACCCCCTAGACCTCCCTTCAAGATAAATTTGTACATTTTTCGGTAGCAAAATGTACCGGCCAAAGGCCGGTTCCTCATAAGATTGCAGGCTCGCTATCACTCACCAGGAAAAAATCGACACCTAAATGGCACGAAAGGTCTTAAAATTGACAACGAAATGGGGCGAGTGTTAATATACTCACGAATGTACCAGAGCTTGAATCAGGCTGACAAGTGGCTGTTACTAGAGCTTAATTAAGATCAAGGCAGCGTAGTACTCAGTTCCCCCTTCTTGGTCACATGTCTTTTGAATGTATGCTAACCTTGGGACGTGTTTTTTTTTAGCATATTCTGGCAACTATTAGATGATTTTATTCAGCTTAGGAAGGACCTCTAGTAATAATAAGGCTTCAAACTATCTCGACCAACCCTTTTAACTACCACAGATCCTCCTTCCTAAGATGCATAATATCGTCTAATGATAGCTAGAGTGAAATATACAACACGTCACTGGTACTCAAATATACAACACGTCACTGGTACTCAAATGGTTAAAGAATCTTATTGTGGTAATCAATTTTGTTTTGTTTTCATTAATGTGGCTCAAAAACAATAGTAGGGACACAAGCTTAGATAATAAGAGTAAAGTTGTCATATGGGTTTTGGACATTGAGTTTTATTAATCCATGTGTTTACTGATATCAGGTGGGCATAAATTGGCATAAAGGCATGAATTTTACAAGGGGAGGAGGATTCCTAGCCACCCGCCCCCTAGTACGAAGGGGAAACAGATAATTGTATTCCCATAGTCAATTATGATGTGCTTAAATAGAGATGTGCATTATGTGTTTACTAATACATATATACATATTGTTTTTTATTTGTCAGGCGTGAAGCTATCCATGCCAACGTGTGAGCGCTATTACCTTGAAGTATGACCATGAAGCTGCTTCTTTGGACTCTACTGGTTGGCATGATAATCCTCAGTGGTAGTGCAGGAATAAACATTAACATTATTGGTGAGTTGACGAGACATCTTAGTTACTATGAAATCGTACACTTGGAAACAAAAATTACATATAATAATAATCACTGCAAAATTAGTCTACCCTAAAACGGTGATATAAACCCTCTCCTCTGTGTGTGTGTGTGTGTGTGTGTTTGTGTAATTGAGTATATATTATTCATTCCTACTTAAACAGCGGATGACAATGAAGCACCAAACATCATAGAACCAATTAACGCCGTTTTAGGAGCCTCACCACAAGACCGAGATTTTGTTATTGTCGCCGCAGAAAGAAATTCATTTGTAAGGACATACTGTATGTTTTGAGAAAAATACTGATGAATATACTAGGCAAAATACCTTTACTCGGAATATTATAAAGCTGAAAACAACCCAGTTGCAACACAAAACTAGTAGGTTTTACTTTTTTTGCATTTTTTGTCTGCATTCATATAGCTTGAGCAGTTGATCAAATGTTCAGTAAAATATTAAGAATGAAGACAAAACCCAATTTATCCAACTTGCCAACAGCTGGGTGATGTCAGTAAGCTTCGAGCCCCGTGGGGTGTGGGGGTGTTCGAGATACCCAACCATGATGACGTCAACACCACCCGGGAGTTAGTCTGGCAGATGGTCTCGCAGGCACGCCAGGTAAGGTCCTTTATTAAGGGGAGATGGGCCGCTTTTTTGGGGTCCCCATTCTCCATCATGCTTATTAAGCCCCTTTAGTTTTCAGATTTTTAGACGTTTGCTGTAAGTAGGAGAGAAATCATAACCTCTATCCTCTGTAACTCAAAAAAGGACAAGAGCAAATTGTCTGTAAATTTCCACATCTATTCCTGGACTGACTCTTCCCAAATGGTAGACATATTAGCTCGATTACTCTAGTCGTTTTTGAGTTACAGAGGTTAGAGGTCATGATTTCTCGCCTACTTACAGCGAATAGACCATAGTTTATATAGCACTTTGAACATTTCAGTAATATTATGAATCACAAATAGTCATCATTCATTACTTAAAGCCAGTTTCTTCATTTTGGGATTGAAAAGAGGGCTACAACACACTCACTTATAATTACCAGGTATACATAGGAATTTAAGTTAAACTCATCATGTCTCATATCCTTCATGTACGTACGAGCAAGCCATATATGATATCAGTATTTTTGTAAAATTGTAGTCTGCAAAACACATTATATCAAGGGACTGGAGTTCTCGAATAGGGGTTCTAGTCCTGACGCGAATCTTGGCTTACAGTGTGCTGGCTTAATAATCCAATAGGGTTGATAGCCTCTGAAGTCCTATTTTAACTAACTAACATTGAATGAAGGGAGTGAAGTAACTGTACTCGAATAGGGTTTCCAGTCCTGATGCGATTCTTGATTTACAGTGTGCTGGCTTAGTAATCCAATAGGGTTGATAGCTTCTGAAGTCCTATTTTAACTAACTAATATTGAATATTTTTTTGGAGAAACAACCATTGTTAGGGTTAGCACTCTAAACTTTTTCGTTTGTGCTCTCATTTTCTATTCTAAAACATAAATTATACTGTATATTGAGCGAATACTAAAGTAATATTTGGAATTGCCGCTAGCTTCGTGTGGTGTCATGGTCAGCAACGGTGGTGGTGGTGAGCGACGACCCAGCCTTCCTCACCACCTTCACCGAGTGGTCCCTCAAGGGCCGCCTCCTGGTGTGGTCCACGAGGCTCCTCGTCCTCACCCGCCTCCCACTACACCACCTCCACCACCTCCGCAACACCCTCGCCATGACTAACTCCGTCTTGCTATATCTCATCCAGAATCCAGCTTTCAAGTTAGAACATACAGTTCTCAGTCATTATTTATAATAGTGTATTGTAGGCAGTTGCGCATCTGCATATTTCAATTTAAGTCTAAAGTTAAATGGCGACGAAAAATAAAACGTTTAACATGGATGACTGATGTATAACTATTTTGAATTATTGTAATTGCCCCTGCTTCTGTAGTCACCACGAAAGGGCAAATTTAGTGTCATAACTCATATCACTCATATCTATTACTATGTGATTAATCTCTAATACTAGAAAAAACAGCCATATGCTGAACAACAGTGTATGTAGTGTATGTTTAATACACTACAATGAAAACGTGAACCTATATATATATGGGGATAAACGTCTTAAAACAGTAGGTTGAACGGGGCCGAATGAATACAACCAAGAAAGATAAAAATAGCAGGTCACCCCATAATGTATTGTTTCAGAGTGAACATCTATGTGGAGGAGCCGTACCGTCTTGAAGGATCACGACCATTGTCTCTCGCTTCTTGGACTCCCGGAAAAGGACTAGGGACGAATCTGGCCACGCCGTTTTTCTCCAATAAGTTTTTTAGGTGAGATATATTTAGATAAGTCCTTAAGGGGGAAGTAGGCTGAATGGGGCCGAATGGATACAAACCAGAGAAAGAGAGAACAATAGCAGGTCAATCCCCTTAACCCCTTCAGTACCGGCGACATTTTATACATTATTCTGGCTACTGTTAGATGATTATATTTATTGTTCCAGGTTGTCCCAGCGTCCCCGTCTGGTAGTGTCGCGAGTGGTGGCGTCCACGGAGAAGACCGCTACCATTGACGACCCTGATCACCCTGGGGAGCAGAAGATCATTGGTCTGAACGCCGAACACCAGCTGATTGAGACCATCGCCGAGAGTCTTAACTTCACGTGAGTAGCAGATATTTATTGTTCTTAACGCAAAATTTAAGCTTATTAAGACTATTGCTAAGTCAAACTAGAAGAACATCATTGGTCTTAACGCCGAACACCAGCTGATTGAGACCATCGCCGAGTCTCTTAACTTCACGTAAGTATACATTTTCTAGACATTTCCATTTTTCTAAATTACAACCTATTTTACCCATTATATTCTGGCAACTATTAGACTATTTTATTCAGCTCAGGAAGGGCGTCTACCAATTAAAAGACTACAAACTATCTTAATTAATCTTTTCAGCTACCATATATCCTTCCTAAGCTTCATAAAATCGTATATATGTAGCTGAAATCAAATAACAGAGACGTCGCCGGTACTGTAAAGGTTAAGTTGACATTTGTTTTTCTTGTAACGACATGTCAATAATTAACAACCCCTTTCCTTTAGATGTTTTAATAAAAGGTTGTCAATGAGTTTACAAATTCTTCCAAAAATATCATAATCCTTAAATATATCTATGACGGCAAAATTATGCAATTCAAACTCGGATGTCTATGGATGTACAGTTGGCCAAATAAGTCGTGTCGCCGCTGTCATTACGTTTTGCTCGCTGTATGCTGTATTAATGTCTGTCAGATGTTGAATAGGGTGCGTATAGGTAAGAACATGTTTGTATATCTCACTCAAAACGATGAAGTAATGCTTAGATAGTGCTGGTACCAATTATTGCTCGAAATATACTTAGTGCCGCGACATAACTTATTTGGCCGACTATACGGTCGCGCTAATAAGTCATGACCCAGCTGTTATTACGTTTGGCTCGCTCTGTGCTGTATTAATGTCTGTCAGATGTTGAATAGGTTGTGTAAAGGTAAGAATATGTTTGTATATGTCACTCGAAACAATGAAGTAATTAATGCTTAGACAGTGCTGATACCAGTAACTGCTTGAAATATACTTGGTGCCGCGACATGACTTATTTGGCCGACTGTACTATAATGAGTTCTCTTTCCAGGATAAAATACCTCTCACCAGCTGACCAGTACTGGGGTAATCTGAATAGCGAAGGAGTGTGGACGGGAATGATTGGTATGATCTTCAGAAAGGCAAGTGGCAGAATTCATTGAATGGGAACAATCCACATTATCCCCCTTTGTTGAACTGAAATTAACCCTTTGAGCACCAGCAACGTGTGTTATATACTATTCTACCTATATGTAGACGATATTATGCAGCTTAAGAAGGATCTGTGGTAGTTAGAAGAGTTGGTTGAGATAGTTTGGAGTGTTATTATGGCCAGCGGTCCTCCCTAAGCTGAGTACAATTGTCTAAGGGTTGCTAGAATATGATGAAAAGGACGTCCCCGGTACTGAACGGGTTTAAGTGTGGCGTCTCAATTAATATATAATGATATATTAGAATAGTTTACCACCAGGATTTAATATAATCAATGGCTTAGTTTTCCCCATGTTCTTTTATACTGAAAGAACAGTAATTAAAGGTAGTCTTTTAATGGAAATCATGCATTATAAGTATATGTATTATATAACCGATGAAGCCAAAACATATAGTAACCGAATTTTTAATGTAGCAATACAATATTTCTGTGATTCCCTCAAAAGGTGGATTGTAGTGTCTTAACACTCCACGAGCGGCTAGGTCGGTAACTTCTACTACCTGCCAAACGGGTGGTTTTACCCTAAACGAGCTTATTTTCGTGCTCTTTTTCATGCATAAACAAGAGCCAGAGCGTAATACAAGTATGTATCCGTGAAAGGGCGATAATTGAGCTTTCCAATGACACCAGAACCATCCTTCTACGATCACGGGTTCTCTTGCAACGATCGTGCAACCGAAGGGCAAAATCCCTAAAATACGGTAATTTCCTTACATAATTCCTTGTGTAGCGAGGCAGTGAGTGTGGGTGTGTGTGGAGTAGGGCCCAGTGTTGGCGCGAGAGCCGTGCCGAACGGTCGGAGCCGACCTATGCTCCTCCCACCGCTCGTCTCTCTCTCAGAGCCAAATATTGCTCAGAATTGCACACCGCCTTAAGTCGGTCCCCGCCACATAGTCCTTTTTTCTCTAGGCCAACTTAAGTCGGGCCCCGCTAAACAAGGGTTAATAAACAATTTGTATAACATACTTTTGATGGTCAATGGGCGTCAGAGTAGTTGAATGACTAAGTAAATAAGTCTTAAATAGGGAAGGAAATGTATACTTCCTTTTCATTCGTTTCTCCAAAGGGCAGGTTACATCGCAATTTTGAAAACCAATACTTATAATGTTTATTTTACAGGAAGCGGACATCGCGCTTGGCCTGTTCACCATGACGCCCATCCGTCACACGGTGGTAGACTTTACGTATCCAGTGGCCATTAGCTACGCCCGCATCTTGGCTGGCCGAGGGAGTCCGGAGGTTAGTTATTTAGATCTATCTATTGCCAAACGTCTTCATCTTCGAGGGGATGGACGTGCAGGAACCGCGCCTCCATATTAAGGAAGGATGGGCGTAATTGTTTGTTATTTGGTTTGAAAGGTGCAAATATTATAATGTACAGTATATGTACACTCGGATACCATAGTCCCTAGCCCACTCATGAGAATTAGTGGACCTCCAATATTTTTCATTATACAATTATATCTATCTGGAATTATGTTTGAATATAACTTGCTTTTCAATAAACAGTATATATAGTTTGTAGTTAATGTAAAGACAAATATTGTCTTAAATTTGTTTCCAGAGATATACTTCCATAATTAGAAATGGGTTAAGTCCACGAATTTCCATGTGTGAGCTAGAGACTATGGTATCCGACTGTTGCCCAAGTAAGTGATGTTGCGGCACCAATTATATTACGATCAACAATTGGTATCAGCACTATCTAAGCATTAATTCATCGTTTCGAGTGAGATATATAAACATGTTCCTATCTTTACACAACCTATTCAACATCTGGCAGACATTAACTCTTACAGTACCAGTGACGTCTTTTTGTTTTTATTTCAGATGCATTTAGACGATATTATAAAGCTTAGGAAAGATATATGATATTTAAAAGGATGAATTGAGATAGTTTATAGCCTTTTCATGGGTTGACGTCCTTCCTAAGCTGTATAAAATAGTTGTCAGAATGTAATGAAAAAGACGTCGCTGGTACAGAAGGGGTAAATACAGCCCACAGCGAGCAATACGTAATGACAGCAGCGGAGACATGACTTATTTGGCCAACTGTACGGTGGCGCTAATAAGTCATGTCTCAGCTGTCATTACGTTTGGCTGGGTCTGTGCTGTATTAACCCGTACTGTACTGGTGACGTCCTTCTCATTATATTCTGGCAACTATTAGACAATATTATTCAGCTTAGGAAGGACGTCTGCCCATATAAAGGCTACAGACTCTATCATTTGATCCTTCGAGCTAAGACAGAGCCATGCTAAGCTTATTAAAATCATCTAATAGTGTCTGAAATATGATGGAAAGGACGTCACCGGTACTGTATGGGTTAATGTCTCGTGAGCACACCGATATTGATACTGGTCCATGATTTAGGTAACGGTGTGGGCCTTCCTGCTGCCCCTGATGCCTGAGGTGTGGCTGGGGATCTGCCTGGCCCTGGTGGTGTACATGTTGGTAATGGTGCTGCCTGCTTGCCTCCCCATACAGTCTCTTAGGCTCACCAAACTGGCAACCGGCGCCTTCAGTTGTGTTCGAGTGCTTCTGCAACAAGGTGGGGTTGATTTCGTGTTGACTGGATTAGATAATATACCTTCTCAGTTTTGCATCGCATTTTATTTTTGTGTATATCTTTCTTTTCAATATTAAGTTTATATATAGATCCAACTATGGTCATATTATGTAATTTTGGTAGAATGGATCTGAAGGACTCCAATATTATAAACATTATACTAAAACTCCAAGATGTAAATTCTCGAGAAAACAGTAATTGATTTTTGTTTGTAGATGTTTTTTATAATTTATTAATGAATGTGTTTATACCTTATCAAATAACATTCTTATACTTTTAGATGTGTGTGACCGTACGGGTTGGTGGTGGTGGGAGCGTGTGGTGGTGGGGGTGTGGATGTTGATGACCCTGGTGCTGACCAAGAGCTACGCCGGTAACCTTATGTCACAGCTGGCCGTCAGGAACATCCCGGAACCCTACCAGTCGTTGGAGGATCTACTGGACAGCACCGTTAAAGTTTATTTGCTCAAGGGAACCGCTGAGGAGGCTGCTTTTAGGGTAAATAATACGCTATGTTTATACTGTAATGACCCATACACTCATGCTAGCAGGCGTTAACCCCTTCGATACCGGTGACGTCTTTTTAACTTTATTCTAGCTATATATACACGATTTTGTGCTGTTTAAGAAGGATCTGTGATAGTACAAATTGTTAAATGAGATAGTTCCAAGCCTATTCATTCCTGGAAGCCCTTTGAAGCTGTATAAAATCGTCTAATATTAGCTAAAAGAAAGTGAAAAAAACATAGCCGGTACAGAAGGGGTTAATTGTGGATAGGCTACCTGGGGCAATTGAGAGGAGTCCATAAAACCCTTGCTATTCAATATATAGGGGTCTTATCAATTAAATCATACACAACACCATCAAGCAACGATTTTGCTAAAGACAAAAATCCTTAATAATTATAATTAAGGTTATAATTACCTGTCTTCAATTGCCCCAGGTGTCCCTAATTACCCCCTTTTGACGGTATGTATTTAACTTGATATGATAGAGACACTAAGGACATTTGCCAAACTTCGAAACAATTGATATTTTTGTGTCATGCCCCAGCCAAGGTTCGAACCCAGGCCAGTAGTGCAGCACTCCAGCACCTAAGCCACTAGACCAACGAGGAGTTTAAAAGTAGTGGCTTCATTTGGAATTATATCCCATCCAAAACGTGTCATGTCTCTCTCAGTTCTCCACGGGCGGCCTGAAGCAAGCCGTCTGGAACTTGAAGGACCAGAACAGGATTGGTCGGCTCGAGGACAAGGATCTAGCCGTGTTCTCCGAGGTTCTACTCCAGGGGGGCTCGGCTCTCATCAACCTAGACGTTTACCACAAGAAGAGAATGGCTGATGAATTTGCTAGATCAGGTAAAAAAAAAAAAAATAAAAAAAAATAAAGGAAAAGTGGGGATTGGGCCTGCGTATATAGATATAATAGATCAGGTATGTGTTAGTGGTGTAATGGTTTAGATGCTTGTGTTCTGGGTGTGGTGTCCCGAGTTCGAATCCCGGGAGCACCATATGCTTTCATTAGTTTATTCAAGTACAAGTATTTAGATAGATAGATAGATAGATAGGTATGTGTTGGTGGTGTAATGGTTTAGATGCTTAGGTTCTGGGTGTGGTGTCCCGAGTTCGAATCTCAGGAGGACCATATACTCCAGGGTGGCTCGGCTCTCATCAATCTAGACGTTTACCACAAGAAGAGAATGGCTGATGAATTTGCTAGATCAGATATGTGTTGGTGGTGTAATGGTTTAGATGCTTATGTTCTGGGCGTGGTGTCCCGAGTTCGAATCCCGGGAGGACCATATGCTTTCATTAGTTTATTCAAGTACATTGGGGTTTGTAATTGATGATTACTGTTAAGAACGGGGTGTTACTTATTATGTACAGTTGCCAATATGAATTCGTAACCACTAAAACACCTTCCTCGAAGATTTATGTTCTCAACCGTCTCCGTGGACTCCTCTCCCCCGCACAGCCTCTTAGTCTTTAGAGGGGTACAGTACGCCCATGTATTGCGTACTGCTCGCATGTGTTGGGAGGTTCACCCATACAGCACTTCTCAAAATAGCAGCTCATCTCATCAATTCACCTCCTCTTAACCCCTTCAGCTTCATGACGCCTTTTTACCTTTGATCCTGGCTACAATGAGGTGATTTTATGCAGTTTAAACAGGACCTATGTTATTCTGCAGAGGGTTTTTGAGGTCGTATTTACCCCTCCGAGTCCTAGAGGTGGATTATAAGCAGAAGACAATCGCCTAATGGTAACCAGAATATGACGGAAATGACGTCATGGTGCTGAAGGGGTTACTAATTCTTACACATAAAAAAATAAATATAAAATAGTGATTTATTATATTTATTATTATTATTATATTTATATTTATTATATTTATTGTAGTGACTTATTATATGGAAATTATTATTATTATATTTTTTGTATAAACCCATATATTTATCATATGAATAAACTGCTACACGAGACCCAACATTCGAATTCACTCATACTATATTTCCTTCCATACATATAATTACTGAGTGTATACAGATTCATGTGGGTAAAGCAGGTATCACACGAGAGCTTTTATAGTCAACATTCGATGATCAATATTTTTCTGGGAACATTTCTTGAATATTTTGTCCTGGTATCGAAAACTAGACTGATGATATATGAATTTAAGTAAAAGAAATATATTAAATGTTGACCTCATTAGCTGCCAGACCAGTGTTGAAGATAAATGTTAAGGGAAAAAGCGCTCGTGTGATACCGGCTTAACTGGACATCAGTATATTTTAACCCGTACAGTACCGGTGACGTCTTTTTGTTTTGATTTCAGCTGCATTTAGACGTTTTGATGAAGTTTAGGAAAGATATACGGTAGCTAGAAGGATACATTGAGATAGTCTGTAGCCTTCTAATGGGTATACGTCCTTCTTAAGCTGAATCAGATCGTCTAATAGTTGCCAGAATGTAATGAAAAAGACGTCACCGGTACTGTAACTTAGGCTGGAGTGAAGCAAAGGTCATGCATGTAATGTTGGTAACCCTATATATACACTAACTATACAAGCAGGGGTTGGGATAATATATACACTAACTATACAAGCAGGGGTTGGTATAATATATATACACTAACTATACAAGCAGGGGTTGGGGTAATGTTGGTAACCCTATATATACACTAACTATACAAGCAGGGGTTGGTATAATATATATACACTAACTATACAAGCAGGGGTTGGGATAATATATATACACTAACTATACAAGCAGGGGTTGGGATAATATATATACACTAACTATACAAGCAGGGGTTGGGATAATATATATACACTAACTATACAAGCAGGGGTTGGGATAATATATATACACTAACTATACAAGCAGGGGTTTGGGATAATATATATACACTAACTATACAAGCAGGGGTTGGGATAATATATATACACTAACTATACAAGCAGGGGTTGGGATAATATTTGGTAATGGTTTTATTGAATGTGTCGATGTTTCGGTGATCAATATATGCTGAGAGTTTGAAATCCTTATTTCTCTTACGTTTCGGGCTACGCAGAACCCATCTTTAACCCATCTCTCTGAAGATGGGTTTTGCGTAGCCCGAAACGTAAGAGAAATAAAGAATTCAAGCTCTTTTCTTAATTTTCTCTATGGATATATATATATATATGTATACTATATATATATATATATACCGGTATATATATATATATATATATATGTATACTATATATATATATATATATATAATATACAAAGGAACCAATCCTCCCTTTTAACTCAGGCAAGTGTGTGTTTAGCCTGGGCAGGAGTCGATATATCCCCGCTTTGGACTCCATGGCTGTTGCTAAGGACAGCCCATTGGTTCCGGCCCTAAGTCGCAAGTACACACATAAATTTTTTTGATTTTATGAGCATACCCATCCATGCATTAATTGTCGGTGTAAAGATAAAAGTAAATATAGAAAATAAAAATGACAGTATATATACTGTACAGTATATATATGTTTTAATCTCTCAGTGGGGTTCGAACCGTCGGCTATCGTCCTGACGGTCGACGGTTCTAACCCCACTGAGGGATTAGAATATTTAGTGGCTCACGTGTATTTGTGATATATACTTAATATATATATATATATATATATATATATATATATAGAGAGAGAGAGAGAGAGAGAATAAGAGGATTACCAATCGCATCTTCCAGAGTAATGCAGATCAGTGAGGCCGGCCTATACGACCACTGGCAGACTGTGTTCTTCCCTAACCTAACCAGCTGTCTTCACTCGCCCACCAAGTTCGCCATTATGACCCCTTTGGCCATCGGCAATATTTGGGTAGGTATCGAGAACCCATTTATTTAAACCCTTTTAGAAAATTAAGATATACACCTTCTTATGTTGCAAGATGTTTAGTAACACCATTTAGGTGACAGTAAACCTTTATGGATAGATATAAAAAAAAAAAATAAAAATAAATAAATAAATAAATAAATAAAAAAAAATATATATACCCGGTATATAATTATATATATATATATATATATATATATATTATACAGTATGTTTAGAAATTGTAGAGCAGTATGGTCTAATAATACATATCTTCTGCAGGGCATATTTGTGGTCCTAGCAGGGGGCTTCCTAGTGAGTCTCTTCATCTTCCTGCTGGAGGTCTACTGTCACGTCACACACTCACCAAACTAGGATTAACGGGAGCCTTGTATTTAGTTCTTCATTTATTTGTTTGTGTATTATGTTCTTTAGTTTCCTCCCAAGACCTCCATCAAACTTATAAAATACCACTAAGACCCCACTTTAAGATAAATTTGTACTTTTTTGGGTAGAAAAATGTCCCGGCCGAATGCTTGTCCCTCCCAAATTACAGGCTCGCTGTTGCTCGCTTGAAACAAACCTAGATACCTAAATAGCACACAAAGTATCAAGATTAATGAGAATAAGCATCAAGGAGAAGGGGGTCAGGCAAAACTACAAAGCTTAACCTTTTGTTGAAAATTTGAAGACACATTTCATATTTTTTGCTTTCTACAGGGCAAAAGGCAAAGCTGCCCGTAACAAGTGTCCTCACATAGTTGAATGAGTGAAAGAGAGTCAAATTCAAGATATGTCAGAGTCAAAATGTCTGGACACACGAATCTTGAAGCAGTTTAATCCAGAAGTCTATTATGAGGCATTTTTAATTCGTTTTAGGAAGGATATAAAGACGTCAGAGGGTTCACTAATATAGTCACTAGCCCTTTGAATCCCGCACGGTCTTTCAAGTTGTATAATATTGTCTAACCGTAGCCAAAGTAAAGTGAAACGGGTGTCTGTATATGCTGAAAGGGTTAACCAGTTCAGTAAGAGGCTTTCCTTTTAACCTGGCGACTTTTCTCCCCTTAACCCCTACTACACCAGCGACGGCGCACGGCCGTCAGTAAAAAAGTGACTCACCAGTACCAGCGACGGCTCTCAGCCGTTCTGCTTATATCTAGCTGGAGCTGCTAACATGACTTAGAGGCACTGCTGTGAAGAGTTGGTAACACTTATCATGGTCCCTCTCAGCTACTCCGGGCCAGCTGAGTCAGTTCCCACCAACTCTTGAGTTCATTGTTTTTGGCAACAAGTCTGGTACTGGAGGGTACTTTTACACTACAAAAATATATAAATATAACAATATAACAAACAAATATATTTTGACCATACTACATGAGCTGATTTTAATGACACATATCATATGATCATCCTACTTTGGTCAGATAAAGTTCATTGAGATTTATAATTGTATCCTTCATATCCTTTTATTCATTCTACAGTATTTGTGATATATACTGTATATATATATATATATATATATATATATATATATATATATATATATATATATATATAATAAATGCCAATGAACACAACAATATTATATATCATTATATTCTACAAAAGTCCTTAACTTCTAGCCACTTACACCAAGTGCAGGGTTAATAAATGATGAATGATTGCAACTGCAGGGAATCGAACTCGGGACCCACAAACAGGACGACAGTGCTGTAGTACAGTGGTAGAGCATTGTCGCCCTGTTTGCGGGTCCCGAGTTCGATTCCCGGCAGTTGAAATCATTCATCATTCATTAACCCTGCACTTGGTGTAAGTGGCTATATGTTAAGGACGTTAGTAGAATATAATTATATAAAATAATGTCGTGTTCATTGGCATTTCTTTCATAATATTATATCTACATGTTTCAGTAATTCCATTTGACCATAATATATAAATAAATATATATACAGTATATATATATAATTTATATATATATATATATATATATATATATATATATATATATATATATATATAATTATATATACAGTATATATATATATATATATATATATATATATATATAGTTATGAGTACTTCAGCAGTAGATTTTGGGCACTTAAACCTCCATATCAAAAGGAAAAGAATTGACAGGGCGCCAGGCAACATCTTTATTTTTCAAATTTTCGGCTAACCTTAAGCCATCATCAGGAACAACATTCCCTAAAAATAAGTAATATACTATTAGAACAACGCAATTTGTAAAAAATAGGGTAATGATTATCGAATCTATAAAAGGTTAAACTTACTAAATATAAACAATCCTATATTAATGTCTCACTATATATATAAAATTAAAATTCATACACTAACCATGTAAAACCAGTGAAGATACCGAAAAGCAAAATAAAGACCATCACAATTGAACCATAACACATATTTTAACCTTTGAATACAAACATAGTTTCCATAAACTCAAAACAAAGTCACAACACAGGCTAATACCATACAACGGATCAAGAAACGATCTCCCAATTTATCTAACACCATTGATTTATCAGTAAGGATAACTAGTAATTAACTTACATAACCCCTGACCAAAAATCCAAACACAAATAATACTCTTAGTCAAAAACATGAAAACACTAATAAACTAAGCCTAAATCAATCTTATATATCATAGCAATACGAGACTGAAATTCAACCCAATCTAGAGATTTAACACAAAAAACACATCACTCCCAATGACAAAAGCAAAAATATTTATGTTTAAACCCATCATTATACTTGACTTACCCAGAAAAGAGTTCTCATCAGCACCAGGAACAAGAGAGAACTGAGGAACCTGAACCGAGAAGCGGCTAAAATAAACTCCCATGAAACAATTTCCCAAACAAATGAACCACTAACCATGCTGAACAAACCCTTGAAATTTGACCAAACATATATTTATGAACCACTATTTGCAAGATTGATTTCAGGATTCAGTTTACTAATTAACAACTTCTCACCAATCAATGCATCAGACTGGCTACCCAACCTAGAGACTATCTCAAAATCACCCACACTAAAGATGATCCTCTTCACGCGAATGATTTCGAATAGCCGAAAACGCCATAGCCTGTAAAAACTTTCCCGATCGGTAGCTCCTACCCAGGTGTTCAAATATCCTAATTTTGAAGGAACGACTAGTGCATCCCAAATACCTAGCCTCACAGCTAGGACAAGTAAATTTGTATACAATATTTGAACACAGAAAGTCAGGCACGCGATCTTTGAAGCTAAAAAATGACCCAATTCTAAACTTATTGGTGAAAACAAATCTAAAGCTCACAGCAGGAAAACTATTTTTCAGAACATTTAGTGCAATTTTACGAAATTCATTGCTAATAGATCCATAGTAAGGCATTTTAACATAAATTATCTTCTTTTTTACATCAAAATTTGATTGAACACCCTGAGCTTGTTTTACATACAAAAAATGTCTAAGTATACCATTGAATATATCTTCCTTATAGTTATTAAGCATAAAATATTTCCTTAATTTTTCAATTTCAACATGTAGCGAAACATAGCTGGAGCAAACAGCATAGGCTCTTTCTAATAGTGTCTTTATTGAATTAATCTTAAAAATCTTAGGGCAGTAGCTAAGCCAGTTTAAACCTAATCCTGTATGAGTGGGCTTTCTATAAACCTCAGTAGCTAATCCCTGATCTGTCTTTATCACTTTAACATCCAAAAATGATAGTGACCCATTCACTTCATTATCACATGTAAATTTAATATTTTGATGTTGCTTGTTCATATATTCAAAAAAACTTATATTATCTTCTACATCTCGAAATATTAAAAATGTATCATCCACATATCTCCTATAAAATATAGGTTTGAATGATAGGGGACACTCATCAAGCCACTTAACCTCTTTATTGCACAAAAATGAACCCGCAAACAAGCGGGTTCATTTTTGTGCAATAAAGAGGTTAAGTGGCTTGATGAGTGTCCCCTATCATTCAAACCTATATTTTATAGGAGATATGTGGATGATACATTTTTAATATTTCGAGATGTAGAAGATAATATAAGTTTTTTTGAATATATGAACAAGCAACATCAAAATATTAAATTTACATGTGATAATGAAGTGAATGGGTCACTATCATTTTTGGATGTTAAAGTGATAAAGACAGATCAGGGATTAGCTACTGAGGTTTATAGAAAGCCCACTCATACAGGATTAGGTTTAAACTGGCTTAGCTACTGCCCTAAGATTTTTAAGATTAATTCAATAAAGACACTATTAGAAAGAGCCTATGCTGTTTGCTCCAGCTATGTTTCGCTACATGTTGAAATTGAAAAATTAAGGAAATATTTTATGCTTAATAACTATAAGGAAGATATATTCAATGGTATACTTAGACATTTTTTGTATGTAAAACAAGCTCAGGGTGTTCAATCAAATTTTGATGTAAAAGAAGATAATTTATGTTAAAATGCCTTACTATGGATCTATTAGCAATGAATTTCGTAAAATTGCACTAAATGTTCTGAAAAATAGTTTTCCTGCTGTGAGCTTTAGATTTGTTTTCACCAATAAGTTTAGAATTGGGTCATTTTTTAGCTTCAAAGATCGCGTGCCTGACTTTCTGTGTTCAAATATTGTATACAAATTTACTTGTCCTAGCTGTGAGGCTAGGTATTTGGGATGCACTAGTCGTTCCTTCAAAATTAGGATATTTGAACACCTGGGTAGGAGCTACCGATCGGGAAAGTTTTTACAGGCTATGGCGTTTTCGGCTATTCGAAATCATTCGCGTGAAGAGGATCATCTCTTTAGTGTGGGTGATTTTGAGATAGTCTCTAGGTTGG
Organism: Paralithodes platypus; assembly: GCA_032716605.1. Classification (NCBI taxonomy): domain Eukaryota; kingdom Metazoa; phylum Arthropoda; class Malacostraca; order Decapoda; family Lithodidae; genus Paralithodes; species Paralithodes platypus. The sequence continues at coordinate 21,150,668 of CM064484.1, forward strand.
GTAGCCAGTCTGATGCATTGATTGGTGAGAAGTTGTTAATTAGTAAACTGAATCCTGAAATCAATCTTGCAAATAGTGGTTCATAAATATATGTTTGGTCAAATTTCAAGGGTTTGTTCAGCATGGTTAGTGGTTCATTTGTTTGGGAAATTGTTTCATGGGAGTTTATTTTAGCCGCTTCTCGGTTCAGGTTCCTCAGTTCTCTCTTGTTCCTGGTGCTGATGAGAACTCTTTTCTGGGTAAGTCAAGTATAATGATGGGTTTAAACATAAATATTTTTGCTTTTGTCATTGGGAGTGATGTGTTTTTTGTGTTAAATCTCTAGATTGGGTTGAATTTCAGTCTCGTATTGCTATGATATATAAGATTGATTTAGGCTTAGTTTATTAGTGTTTTCATGTTTTTGACTAAGAGTATTATTTGTGTTTGGATTTTTGGTCAGGGGTTATGTAAGTTAATTACTAGTTATCCTTACTGATAAATCAATGGTGTTAGATAAATTGGGAGATCGTTTCTTGATCCGTTGTATGGTATTAGCCTGTGTTGTGACTTTGTTTTGAGTTTATGGAAACTATGTTTGTATTCAAAGGTTAAAATATGTGTTATGGTTCAATTGTGATGGTCTTTATTTTGCTTTTCGGTATCTTCACTGGTTTTACATGGTTAGTGTATGAATTTTAATTTTATATATAGTGAGACATTAATATAGGATTGTTTATATTTAGTAAGTTTAACCTTTTATAGATTCGATAATCATTACCCTATTTTTTACAAATTGCGTTGTTCTAATAGTATATTACTTATTTTTAGGGAATGTTGTTCCTGATGATGGCTTAAGGTTAGCCGAAAATTTGAAAAATAAAGATGTTGCCTGGCGCCCTGTCAATTCTTTTCCTTTTTATATATATATATATATATAGAGAGAGAGAGAGAAAATAGATCCATGGGAGTAAGATGGAGGAGTTTTGTGATGAAGGGGCGTGGCGTAGGGGGTGTGTGTGTAGAGAGAGGGAGGAGTAGTGGAGGTTGGATCAGAGATAAATAAGCTGGCCCCTGGCTATGTGAAGCATTAGCCAACTCACCCAGCTCAAGCCTTCCCTTGGTACGTTATCAGTGATGGTGTGTTATTTTAGTCTTCACTCTATGATAACCCTTTTTTTTTCTTGTTACTCTGGCTATCAGCAGACAATTTTTTCATTCAGGGTTTTGCTAATGGCCTTTACTTCATTGATAGTATTCAAAGGCTAACAAGGCCTTGGTCTTCCTGCGCAGGAATGTAATCAAGTGTAACGCAACATACAAATTCTAGCATTTAAATCACTTGTTCGGCCACACTTAGAATATTGCAACACCATCTGGGATCAACACACTCACAATAACATCAATAAACAAGAGGCCATACAAAGCAAAGCTTCAAGATGGATCAGACGTGATTACAGACAAAATACGTACAGGTATGTCACTTTGCTCAAACAAGATATTAAACTAGACCCACTAGAGCCACTAGACACATACACAGAAAACAAATTATATAAAAGATCACAACCAACTTAGTAGACATAGGCAAAGAATTACATTTACACCCTAGAAGTATATGATTTACGAGACGCAGCCACACTTAAAATACCACACCTAAATTAGACAAGCACGGACATAATATTATTTAGACACTAATTTTTTTCCCCACAGCATCCAGGAGTGGAATCACCTCCCATTTCATATAGTTAATAGCCCAACTCTTGATTCTTTTTAGAACTAGGATCGCCAGTCATTATATTCCTAATCGTTATCCTTCTCCTGATCCTCTCCCTAATCAATGGACCCCAATCACAACCCCCGCACACTATGCCACCCGGGAGCGGCCATCTGCGGGTCCCTCATCGTCAACGTCAACATCAAATTGCCGATGTTAGGGTGTGTGGTGGAATAGTTACGTCTAAAATATCGTTTGGTTGAGGTCCTTATAGTCGGCGTCAGAAGAGCATGGTTGACTTGATCATTGGGACTAACCATTAATGGGCCGTCGTACACTGTGGGCTGGAGCTGTACTAACCATTAATGGGCCGTCGTACACTGTGGGCTGGAGCTGTTGATAATGGGGGATATTGTAGAGCGGCAATGTACCATTACTTGTGCTAACACGTTGGAGTTGAAAGGTATTCGTCCTCGAACTGGACCATCCTCTTAGTTAATTAATTGTGACATTTATTTGTTCGACACCCAGATACCTGTCAAGAGAAACATTAGATACATATTCACCAGATCAATTGTCTTAAGTCTCCATTTGTGTTGTGGATCATTAATGCGCAAGTTGAGCCCAACACGTAAACATTAAAGTCACCTAAGACGACGAGTTAAACATCAGATGGTTGAAGAAGCCCTATGGTTATGAAATGTGCTTGTTGTAGTAACTGTGAGTAAAACATGATTTTCGCAGCTCCAGGACCGACCAGCATGCAAGTGATCACTCTACCACAAAAATATAATCTTTCATGCATGATCGCCCAGTGTTTCTATTTATTTATGTATAATTAAACAGGTTATAATAGTAAAATGTTGTATATTTAGAAAATATGACATTAGTAAGGAGTGATCTAAAGCTTGGCTGTTTTCTAGGCTTTCAGGTACAGTGTGCCAAAGTTCCACCTGGCAAACCTTATAACAAAGGATGGCTAATTTGCTTTAATACATTTCAGCCTTTGGATGCTTGTTTAACTTCTTGTTTGAGTATCTGTTTTCTCCCTCTGTGATCTATGCTACTCGTAAAACAATCAAGCAAATCATTATCAGAAGAGATATCTCTTCATCAGGTGATCCAAATAAAATTTACAGTCATGGTTATTAATGTAGTCTTAAATTTTCGAAACTATCCCGAGCTGAATTGGATCTCCTTATTATTTCTACACCTGGTAATTGTATTTCAGTGACATCTTTAATCAATACGAGGCTTGGAAATGTATCACAATTAATGACCGCAAATGTACTATTACCCTCAGAAATGTTGTTCCTCGTCGGGAGAGGAATTTAATTAATATGACAACGTGGCAGTAGTTCAAAATAATGCTTCACAACCTGCTTCATAAACGTCGGAAGTTATCCGGGGGGGGGGGGGGGGGGAAGGGAAGGAGTGTAGAGAGAGGGAGACTACCATGTTGCCAAATCTACCATACCATTCTTCAGGAGAGGAACGAAACTTCTATGGGCAATAGTACGTTTCCGATCCTTTCATATTTCGTTCCACTATACACAGGTGAGAAAAATGATGCCGGCCCATCGACCTCTCTTTCGGAAAACCAAACTGTACGAGCGCAAACGCTTCGTGTCTTTGTGGAAGCAAGGCCTGTCCTTTAGGGTCATAGCCAAGTTGATGGGCACCAGCTCTACCACGGTGGGCGTCTGGATCCGACGCTGGAAGAAGGATAGGAATATTCAGACTAAACAGGACCACACCAGATACCAACTCAACTTCATTAATTGTGTTTATGCAAAATATCGAACACATATGCAAAATGTTATCATGCTCAAGCTGTGGCAATGGGAGATGAGGAGGTTTACGCAGCTAAAGTTATATAGTAACTTTCTACAGCGTTATTTGTACAAAGCACGACTATGCAAAATAAATTGTTGAATCTAATCATTAAAATATGTTAGGATTAAAAACTATTTGTAAAATTGTGCTCCAAAGGTTGTATTCTGTAAACCCACACTAAACAACACCTTAGCTTAATCAGCGCACAACTATTAAACGTTATGACGAATAAACCCTCACTCTTTCTCTCTTGCTTTTTTTTTCTGCGCTTACAAATACATAGACACACACACAAGCACAACACACACACACACAAACACACACATTAGTACTATCGGCGGCAAAAGACCTGTCGCCTCCCCTTTCATATAGTCTTAAGGGGAGATTTCCACTTGAGGGATTTTTTTCTATACCCCTTACTCCCTCATGTTTAGCCCCATTGCTTTTGAGATTTTAAGACGTTCGCCCCATTAGTTTGGCGATTTTAAGAACTTTTACCCCATTTATGTCACTTTTAAGACCTTTCGTCCCATTTAGGTGTCGATTTTTTCCTGGCGAGCGAAAGCGAGCCTGTAATTTAAGAGGAACCGGCCTTCGGCCGGGAAATTTTTCTACCGAAAAATGTACAAATTTATCTTGAAAGGGGGTCATGGGGGTGTAATTTCAAGCTTGATGGAAGTCTAGGAAACACACTAAAAACCTGCCCTTAAGCCCTATTCTCCCCCATTACCCTACTCCCTTCCAATCACATAACTAACAGTGTGCCATCTGGTGGTAGAAGTATGCACGTGTTGTATACCTAACCTTTTAGAGACTACGAATATCGCGGGTCACAGTGAGGCAGGAGAGGCGCCAGGACTTAGGCCGCCGACTGTACAATCGCCGCGCTAATAAGTGATGTCTCGGCACTAAGTATGTTTTGATCAATAATTGGTATCAGCAATATCTAAGCTTCATTTCTTCATATCGAGTGAAATATACGAACATCTTCCTACACTTACCCACCCTATTCAACATCTGACAGACATTAATACAGCACAGAGCAAGCCAAACGTAATGCCAGCTGGGACATGACTTATTAGCGTGACCGTACATCATACAATTTGTCCTGTATTGATAAGAGGACTGGCGCAAAAAACTACGTCCTGACAGTGAACATATGGTGAGTCACTACTCCCCTCATTAACCCAATCAGTATTAAATTTTTGAGGACACATATATTCCTCTTATTTTGGCTAAATGATTGTATATAGTTTAGGCAAGTGTGTTAGAAGTCAGGGGGTTAAGTGACATATAATATAACCCCTTTGATTCTTAGAGGGCCTTAGAGGCGAACAAGATTCTTAGTAGCATTTTCATTGTAATTACCCTTGTTGCATATGCATTTATTTTTCTTCTTTGTTATTTAATAATTGTTTATTAATTGTTTGTTTTAATGTTTCTTGTGTTGTTAGGGGTTGCGGGAAAACATGCTATAGTGTTAGCACTCTTCCTGCTTAGCCTGTTGCACCTTGATTAATTAAAATAATAATAATTTCAATGCTGAATAAAATTGTCTAATAATAGCCTGAATACATTAAAACAATATTCATCCTAATACAGAAAGGGTTAACTATTACAGTACAGTCGGCCACATAAGTGATGTCGCGGCACCAAGTACATATTTCGATCAATAATTGGTATCAGTACTATTTAAGCATTACTTCATCGTTTCGAGTGAGATATACAAACATGTTCCCATCTTTACACACCCTATTCAACATCTGACAGACATTACTACGACTTATTTGGCCAACTGTATACCTGGCGTCATTTTTAAATATTATTCTGGCCAATATTAAACGATTGTTATAGAGCATATAATGGGTTGGAGGAAGCGAAAGGAAAATTGAGATATATTTTACCCCATCGATTACTACAAGTTCTTCTTTAGCCTTTTATAACCGTCTACTGCTAGCCAAAATGTAATGAAGAAAGCTATCATGATACTATAGTAATTCCTTTAATGAAGAAAGCTATCATGATACTATAGCAATTCCTTTTTATTAGGCTAACAATCTTAACAAATGTCCTCTACAACTAAGCAATGACTGGAGTAATCGAACTAATATTTCTATCATTTTGGAAGAGTCAGCCAGGGAAATTTACAGCCCATTTACTCTAGCCCCTTTTGAGTTACCGAGGTTTGGGATCACGATTTCTGGCTTATTATAATGAATTAAGTATGAAAGGGTTAACCCAAGTGGAAAATGAATAAGCCATCGGGTTACGAAGACGAAATACAGATCCGAGGACTGAATGCAGAAATCGAAAGATGAAACATTAATGAGTCACACAGAACCTGGGTTTGATCCCACCCAAGGCGGACATTTAGTAGGTGTGGTAGTACATCCTAGCATGTATAATCCTGTTCGCACCCAGTCGGGGGACACCTCGACGACGTATACAGACGAATAATACACATACCAAAGCCATTCCAACAGCTTCCTCTATCTACAACACCCCTTCTCTGCTATCAACACTTTCCCAGCTGCATGGTCCTAGTGTACTGGGATTCCAAATGTAAGAATGAGTTGCATTGTATCCTTTCTAAATACATGAGTTGCATTGTATCCTTTCTAAATACATGAGTTGCATTGTATCCTTTCTAAATACATGAGTTGCATTGTATCCTTTCTAAATACATTATCATATTGCGAGTATATTCGGGCCTGTGCTCCTGAGCTAATGTTTGATATAAGGGATCAAGGAAAGTTATGATTTTGTTACACTTAATATGTTAAAAATACATCCGCCAATAAAAATACAGAGGTAGACCGCTTCTCGTTTTATTAACCACGACAAATATTTACGATTATAAAATGACACTACTAATATTTATAACTTCGACACCTAACCTTACTCCAACATAAACTACTGAAAGATCTACTACTTTAAATTGGGGATAATACAACAAACACATATTTCACAAGCACGTTATTATTTCACAAGCACGTTATTATTTCACAAGCACGTTATTATTTCACAAGCACGTTATTATTTCACAAGCACGTTATTATTTCACAAGCACGTTATTATTTCACAAGCACGTTATTATTTCACAAGCACGTTATTATTTTCACAAGCACGTTATTATTTCACAAGCACGTTATTATTTTCACAAGCACGTTATTATTTCACAAGCACGTTATTATTTCACAAGCACGTTATTATTTTAATGTTAGTACAAACGGTAGTTTTGGGTTGTGATGTTATAGCGAAGGCTAATAGGCCTATCCATGAGTTGTTTTAGGGGGAAATTTCGACAAAAATATATAGTCCATGAGCTTATCTGAACCAGTAGGTATAGTAAATGAGTGGCTTAGGGTGTTTATAGTCCATGAGCTTATCTGAACCAGTAGGTATAGTAAATGAGTGGCTTAGGGTGTTTATAGTCCATGAGCTTATCTGAACCAGTAGGTATAGTAAATGAGTGGCTTAGGGTGTTTATAGTCCATGAGCTTATCTGAACCAGTAGGTATAGTAAATGAGTGGCTTAGGGTGTTTATAGTCCATGAGCTTATCTGAACCAGTAGGTATAGTAAATGAGTGGCTTAGGGTGTTTATAGTCCATGAGCTTATCTGAACCAGTAGTATAGTAAATGAGTGGCTTAGGGTGTTTATAGTCCATGAGCTTATCTGAACCAGTAGGTATAGTAAATGAGTGGCTTAGGGTGTTTATAGTCCATGAGCTTATCTGAACCAGTAGGTATAGTAAATGAGTGGTTTAGGGTGTTTATGGATCAAACACTGTAACCTGTTAATGATTTTAAGGTGATGTTGAGCAAAAGTCTATTGGGAAAGTTAAATGGCAAATACAAATGGTGAGGACAATTGTTAACATACACATAAATACATCGATGCATATGAATCAAAACAATGGTGCAGCTGAAAAACAGAACTAGGAATGATATCATACTGCGGATTAGTAAATTAATATACATTTCTTCCAGTGCTCATTACCAACAAGATGAACCTCATATGTTGGCTGCTGTTGGCCTATTGGTGTGAAGCTGCTAAACTAAGAGCTAACAGTATTGGTGAGTAATGTATATGCACGATTTCTTCTCCCATTCTTACGTTAGCCATTTTAGATTTACTGAAGAGCGACCATTATATGCATTATGCAAAGCAATAGAGCAAATCACATCAAATGCTCAGTAGAGAGGTTCAGATAATATCAGAAACATATCAAGCTATAATAATACATTATATATATATATATATATATTTGTACTTCCTATATCGCGGCTCATCCTGGACTCTTAATAAAAAAAAAATTTGTTTAGTTTATTATTTATCAAGTGATCTGCTGTTATTATTTTTATTGAAATATGTTATTATTCGGTGCAAATGGTCTCTCCATTGTATGATACTTTACCTTACCTTTGGGAAAATATATGTATTAACCATAACTATATACATAAATGCATGCTTAGGAATAATATATGAAAACACTGCGTATTTAAGAATGTATTGTCGATATCAATGTAATTATGTAAATTCTGCAGTTAAATAGATAGTTATCAGTATTATATTTTCTGCAGTTATGTATGTATGTATGTATGTAAGTATGTACAGTATGTATGTATTCTATATTCTATATTCTGTAGTTAGTTATATATTCCTGAAGTTAGACGTATAGTACAGGGTTGTCCAAATGCTTTGTTTAGCAATTCTAAATTGTTGTCATGTCCCGGAAAATAAATATTGTTCTTTTAATTTCAAGTGGACTCTAGTTAGAACTAAACATATTTCAAGTGGACTCTAGTTAGAACTAAACATATTTCAAGTGGACTCTAGTTAGAACTAAACATATTTTAAGTGGACTCTAGTTAGAACTAAACATATTTCAAGTGGACTCTAGTTAGAACTAAACATATTTCAAGTGGACTCTAGTTAGAACTAAACATATTTCAAGTGGACTCTAGTTAGAACTAAACATATTTCAAGTGGACTCTAGTTAGAACTAAACATATTTCAAGTGGACTCTAGTTAGAACTAAATATATTTCAAGTGGACTCTAGTTAGAACTAAACATATTTCAAGTGGACTCTAGTTAGAACTAAACATATTTCAAGTGGACTCTAGTTAGAACTAAACATATTTCAAGTGGACTCTAGTTAGAACTAAACATATTTCAAGTGGACTCTAGTTAGAACTAAACATATTTCAAGTGGACTCTAGTTAGAACTAAACATATTTCAAGTGGACTCTAGTTAGAACTAAACATATTTCAAGTGGACTCTAGTTAGAACTAAACATATTTATCTATCAGCATCAGTGGATCCGGTATCTCGATATTAAGTGCAGGATAGGGTCAAGACCGTCGAAGCTTATTTTGCTACGAAGTCGATGATCCTCACTCAACGACAACATAGGAGTGACTTCCAAGGACAAAATGTTCCTAGTAGACTCACAGGGAACGTATCCTGGAGAAATTCAGTGAAACGGGAAGTGGTAAGGATACAAATAAAGGTCACAGTGGTTGCCCATGGTTTGCTAAAACACAGAACAACATAAGGAGGTAGTTCTTCCAAGGTGTACTGTTTTGCGCATAATACACCAGGATAATTACACGTTTTCCTTCAAAATACAGGTTTTACAATTTCAGACTGAGGGAAATAAGGCTAAGATACTTGCTTTTGGTCATGACATCAGCCAGAGAATTGAGGACCATCCTGATTTGCTGGACTTGATGTTTTTCAGTGATGAGGCACATTAATTACCTTAGTGGACATGTTAATAAGAAGAACATGTGATTTTGCGCACAAGGTCAGCCTCCCGAACATGTGGTTTGACCTCTCAGTGTGGAGTATGTTACTAGGTGGTGTGCTATTGGTTGCAAGGGGTCCATTGAGCTGTATTGGATTGAGAACTATAATAGGCGTCCAGTAACGGTCAACACCGAACGATATGTTAAACTGACAATGAAGAAATTTATTCCAGCATTGAGAAAATAGTAAAGAATTGACATAGATACTGTAGTTTTTCAGCAAGATAGGGCAACACTTAATTGCTACAATAATTATATCCATAGAATACCTCCGTCGTTGCTTCCCTGGAGACAGAATGACCTCACATCGTACTGACAACCCTTGGCCAGCACCTTCCCCTGATCTCTCTCCTCCAGACTACTTCCTTTGGGCATATTTGGAAAACAGAGTTTACAGCAACAATCCACGAACATTAAAAATCAGAAGGATTCCATGTGAAATGTGTGACAGGGTTATCACAAACTTCAATGTTCCTGTAGGAACTTTATTCAGCGACGTTGCACGTGGAATGAGCAAGTCATTAATTATTGAGCTGTGTTCATAAATGGTGATGTAGCTGAATATAAACTACATCACACACACTTTTCATGCCTCTGTGACGGATTTCTGAAAAAAAAATGGAAAAAATCTTCACTCAGAATAAAATTATATTTATTTAGAATTGTTTAACCAATTTTTTGGACTACCCTGTATTATTCTAGTTTTTGTAGTTAAATATAATAACATTTCGATTCCATCTCTTGTTCCTTTAGCAGTGAAGACAAATGCAGGGAGGATGGCAGAAGTCGTAAATGCCGTCTTAGAAGCAACACCACAGGATAGAGATTTTGTTATTTTTATCACACAAGGAAACACATCCGTAAGTAGGAAGATATAAAGAGCAGGATCGCGCGAGTAGCTTCATTTCTAATTGTTGAAATAACTTGACAGAATGAATATAAACACCGTATGAGGAGGAGCATATATAATGAATATAAACACCGTATGAGGAGGAGCATATATAATGAATATAAACACCGTATGAGGAGGAGCATATATAATGAATATAAACACCGTATGAGGAGGAGCATATATAATGAATATAAACACCGTATGAGGAGGAGCATATATAATGAATATAAACACCGTATGAGGAGGAGCATATTCATTCATTTATAAACCCTTTCAGGATACGATGACGCATTGCTTTTCTGTTTTCATGGCTTTTATTAGGCGATTTTATTCAGATTAGGAAGGGTGCATGGAAGTCAGAGGGTTAATCCCACAGATCAATCCTAAGCTGTATAAAATCGTCTAACACAACATACATAATAATTACTATACCCTCTTTCTTTTTAATTGACGGTGAATTGCAAAGATTCCATCAAAATTTCTCAGTTATTATAGAAGAGCTTGTAGTGAAATATGGTGCTAATTACATAAACTTGGTCTTAATATGATGCAGAGACAAATTAGTTTCATATTTTTTCCATTAAATATCGATACATTTGTTGCTAAGGGATTCAATTTCAGTCAGATGAAATGAAAACAGAGTATAGTGATGTTCAGTATAAGACCAGAAATCCTATTATTGAAGGTTGATGTGGGTGAAGTTAGAGCAGCGTGGGGAGTTGGGGTGTTTGAGGGGAAAACGTCTAGTCAAGAAACGAATATGACGAGCACTCTGGTTTCTCATATGGTCGCTCCGGCCCGTCAAGTAAGTATTTATGTCTTTCTTTATGAACGGGAACAATTTACAGTTTGTATACGTTTGTGTAATATATATATATATATATATATATATATATATATATACGGTATATATATATAATGTATATACATATTTTTTCCAGATGAAATGAAACACATTGATTGTTATCTGCACAATGTATTTACATTTGTAATCTGTATAATTTATAATGCATACCTATCAACATCACAGCTTCGTGTGGTGTCGTACTCCGTGATGGTGGTGGTGGTGAGCGACGACCCAGCCTTCCTCACCACTTTCGCCGAGTGGTCCTTCAAGGGCCGCCTACTGGTGTGGTCCACCAGGCTCCTCGTCCTCACCCGCCTACCACTAAACCGCCTCCACCACCTCCGCAACACTCTATCGATAACTAATTCCATGTTCCTCCACGTTATTGACATTCCAAAATTCAAGTAAGAAGAACGTTTAAAACAGTGCAATGTTTATAAGACAGTATGAGTATGTTATCATATACTATGGTCCATTCATTATAAGTCTATCAATGTTTACGTTATACCCTAGAATTATTTATCAACTAAATCAGTGTATCATTTAGCCAAAGCTGAGTATATGATTATTAATGTCGCACTCATGGTGTGTTATTTCTAGAGTCAACATATACGCGGAGGAACCATATAGCAAAGAAGGAACATCACCCAACTTCCTAGCTTCGTGGTTTCCTGACAGGGGATTCACGAGGTCGCCCCTTCAGTTATATCCAGATAAATTTTCCACGTAAGCACTTAAAATACCCTGCAGAAACACCCCAATATAGACGTAACTGAAGAGTCAAGGCACAATTAGACATATTGGCCCATATTGCTGCAGAGAGTGAAAAACACTTCCAAGATTGCATGTCATAAGAAAATGGGTCAACAGAAAATGAGGGTTGCGAGCGTAAAACTCGTCCGCAAGATTGTCAATGCCCACACTTTATACAGTATATTACGAAAACATTAGTTGAATAATACAGTAATTAGCTTTAAAACACCTATCCCAGCTTCATCAAAGTATACTAAGTCTGATAAGAAGCACATTGACCAGCAAACAGTTAACGAAAAAATAGGGGAAGTATAGGTGTATATATATCAATAAATATATAAATAAGTAAATATATGAATACCTTCCCTTAAGTCGTGATGTGATTAGTAACAGCATAATGACCACAAGTTTTCCACCATCTCATAAATATTCCCTTGCAGATGCCTCCAGTAATGTACAGCACACAGAAAACGCATGAAGGACGTATATTGTATCATAGAAAATAATATCCTTCGTGGGTAACTAAAGAATATATCATCCCCTTCACCTTATAAGCATACTTGCATGAATGCATTTTAAGGGGATAGTGCTTGATTTTTGGTCTATATATTTATTTATTAATTTATCTTGGAGTTTCCTCGCTAGACCTCCATCAAGCTTAGAAAAACACCCCCTAGACCCCCTTTCAAGATAAATTTGTACATTTTTCGGTAGAAAATTGTCCCGGCCGAAGGCTGGTTCCTTCTAAAATTGGAGGCTCGCTTTCGCTCACCATGAAAAAATTAGACACCTAAAGGCCACGAAAGGTCTTCATATTGATAACAAAATCAGGCAAAAGGTCTCAAAATCACCAAACTAACGAAACGAACGTCTTAAAACCTCAAAGCTAATATGCTAAACATGAGGGAGATAGGGGTCCAGAAAAGGTGAGTACAACCCCCTTAACCAATCCTAACCTATGCTAAGATAATCTGGAGTTGACAGGAAATGGGTAAGGAAAGTCCCACCGTTGTTGTTGTTCCCCAGGCTGTCTGGCCGAACAGCCCCAAGGTCTCGAGCAAGGCCAAGGCCATAATTTAAAGCCCCCACAAAATCCTCCCTGCTTACCACTAACAAAGCCCGGGTGACCGAAGCCACTCCAAGGCAGGGAGCTGAGGAGGGTGCGGAAACGCCCGGGAAACCAAAGCCCCACCCAAGGCCCTGTGCCCCTCAGCAATTATGAAGGGAAAGTTGAGGGGTAAGGGAAAAATGTGACACTTTGGCTCCCAATCTGCCAACTTCTAGGTTGGCAGTAGGGAGGTCAATCCACGGAAAAGATGCCGCCACTTGAGATCTAGAAGATATATAAGTAAAAGGAACAGTCAGAGTAAGCTATGTGTATGGCAGAGATCGCTCAGTTCTCACTCGGATAGACCAGCCCATCACCACATGACTAGAACCCAATCCTCTCAGCATCAGCTAGGAAAGGCCCTAGAAAGCAGCCGCCTTTGGCGGGGGGATAGCTCCCCTATTTCAACTCCTTTCGGGGTTGGGCACCCGCCAAGTCCCACCGTTCTCCCATTCTTCAGTAATAATAACAATAATACTAATCGTTTGATTACTTGAATAGCGCTCGTATCTCCTCTTTTGAGGATTCACAAGCACTTGACCTTCTTTAATCAACCAGGGACTATTGTCCATCTCCCTTGCTCAAGCGGAGGCGGTAACCACCGGCTATATCTCAGAAAGACTTGTCAACCTGAGCGGGGCTTAAATGCGAGTCTGCAGATGAGGAAGCAGGCACGCTATCAATTGACCAATTGCGAGTTTCAGCCTATAAGGAAGTTGGAGCCGTAAACATCGATATTAAAAACAAATGCAATGATAATGTAGCTCTCTGATGGATAACAAGTATGTTAAATGGGGATTTATGTACCTATAAGTGTACTACAACCGTATTTTAGCCGGTAATTCTGCAAAATATCGATGTCTACAGCTCCAACTTCCTTATAGAACAAAACTCGCAAGTAGTCAATTGAGCCAGCTGCATTGCTAAAGTAAAATTAGCGAAGCCATTTTAGATTTATAGAAGAGCGACCATAACTTGCATTACTGGTTTCCAGAAGCATTTCAATAATCTAAACATGTTTCCTTCTATTTATTCATGTTTTATATGTTTTTTATTATGTTTCTATTTGTTTAACCTCGCCTAAATCCTTGTTTTAAATTATATATTTTAAATAGTTTAGAGGTAGGCTACAGTTACCCACATAAGATATGTGACTCTTCGTGATCTTATACATGGCAATATTTTGCGCATAAATGAAATACGAGCAAAGTTTCGTATGAATTTGTTAAATCACATGACTAGTCAATGATAATTTAATGAAACCACACTCGCAATTCATTCACTAATTTTACTTTCATACAAAAGATCACAACGAAGAACATAACTAATGTGGGCGGGTGCCCAACCCCGAAAAGGGTTGAAATAGGGGAGCTATCCCCCCGCCAAAGGCGGCTTTCTAGGGCCTTTCCTAGCTGATGCACAACTGTACATCTAGCAGTATATTCCTTTTCTTCCTATCGCGCAAGGTTGATTCCAACAAAATATAATGCAAGTAATGGCCACCCTTCTATAAATCTAATATGGTCTACTAATGAATGGTAAAAGGGTCGGATCTTCTATTTTTTTCGTAAGATTATTATCATTATTATTATTATTATATATATATATATATATATATATATATATATATATATAATCATATATATATGACAGCCCCTATTACTGATTGTCACCACATCACACAGATTTTCTCATCGTCCCCGTCTGGTGGTGTCTCGCGTCAGCCCCTCCATGGAGAAGTCCCTGGAGATTGAAGACCCAGACTACCCGGGAGAGAAGAAAATTATCACTTTCAACGCCGAGAACCAACTGATGGAGACTATCGCTAAGGCCCTCAATTTTACGTAAGTGGTGCCCTAGGGTGAGTGCGCGTTAATAAGTTATTGTTTTGATCAATAATTGGTATCAGCAATATCTAAGTTTCATTTCTTCATATCGAGTGAAACATACAAACATGTTCCTACACTTACCCACCCTATTCAACATCTGACATACATTAATACAGCACAGAACAAGCCAAACGTATTGAAAGCTGGGACATGACTTATTAGCGCGATCGTACAGTGGCGCTAATAAGTCATGTCTCAGCTGTCATTACGTTTGGCTCGCTCTCTGCTGTATTAATGTCTGTCAGATGTTGAATAGGGTGGGTAAGTGTAGAAATAGGTTTTTATATCCCCCTCGAAATTAATAAATTAAGTTTAGATATTGCTGAAACCAATGATGGTTCAAAATATACTTGGTGCTGAGACATCACTTATTAGGCCGACTGTACAGCTCAACCTGAAGGTCATGGCTATTTTTGTTTTCTGGATCTCCTTTTCCTTTATGTTTTGCCTAGTTTTGAGACCTTAAGATGTGCACCCCATTAGTTTGGCAATTTTAAGACCATTCTCGCCATTTCTTTGCCTGGTGAAAGGTGAGAAATGTGCACACATATATTAACCCTTGTTTGGCGGGGCCCGACTTAAGGCGGTCTAGAGAACCATGGACAAAAGAGCGGGGCCCACCTTAAGTCGGTGGCAATGTTGAGCACATAATTGGCTCTGAGAGAGAGTCCGAGCGGTGGGAGGAGCGTAGGTTGGCTCTGACCGTTCGGCATGGCTCACGCGCCGCCACTGGCCCCACCTCCACACACATCCACACCCATTGCCTCGCTAGACAGGGAATTATGTAAGGAAATTACCATATTTTAGGGATTTTTCCTTCGTGTTGCACGATCGTTGAAAGACAACCCCTGATCGTAGAAGGATGGTTCAGGTGTCATTGGAAAGCTCAATTAACGCCCTTTCACGGATACATAATTGTATTACGCTCTGGCTCTTCTTTATGCATGAAAAAGAGCATGGAATGAAGCTCATTTAGGGTATATATGCTGGGCAGGAAGTAGAAGTTATTAACCTAGCCGCTCGTGGAGTGTTAAAAGAGTATTACTCGGGAACGAATGCAAATAGTCGGCGATTTGTCGAGATAAACGTGTAAGCTCAACCAATACTGTTAGGATAGGTCAGGTTAGGTTACGTTAGGTTTAGTGATGTTATACAATTATCTTGATACTATAAGTCTATTCGCTATAAGTAGGCGAAAAATCATGACCTTAGTCCTCCGTAACTCAAAAAGGGCTAGAACAAATTGGCTGTAAATTCCACATCTATTCCTTGACTGACTCTTCCCAAATGGTAGAAATATTAGCTCGATTGCTCTAGTCGTTTTGAGTTACAGAGGTTAGAGGTTATGATTTTTCGCCTAGTATAAGTGAATAGACTATAACATTATCGAAAATGGCTAAGTGTGTCTACATATATAAAATATTATGAGTACTTAATCTGTAAATTAATTGGTAATAGGTTAATTTGGCAACGTTATGATATTTTTCATTACTAAGAAGGAAATAAATATTGTGATGTTTCTAGCACCAAGTATCTGGAGCCAGCTGATCGGTACTGGGGCAATCTTAACAGCGATGGAGTCTGGACAGGCATGGTTGGTATGGTCCATAGAAAGGTAAGTCACTCCTTGATTGGAATTTTATGCTATTCATTAGTGTACGTTGAAAGTGAAAAGCCTGATTCCTACATGTACATCTCTCTCTCTCTCTCTCTCTCTCTCTCTCTCTCTCTCTCTCTCTCTCTCTCTCTCTTTATCTATCTATCTAGCTATCTATCTATCTATATATCTATATATATATATATATATATATATATATATATATATATATATATATATATACTGTATATTAGCCAATATCCTCTTTTCTACTACTAGAGAACTGGTATTTGACTATGTCTCTTCACATTGACACAGCAAAAATACACAGTGGCGAACTTCTCATATCCAGCATCCGTCAGTTAAAGGAGTATTCATGAGACATGTATGAGTTTTACCTTTAATTATATATTACTATCAGGATGCTAATATTGGACTCGGTCTCTTTACAATCACACTCCAGCAGTGGATTCATGCGCCCTGTATCAATCGACTTCAATCACATTTATCAAACATACAGTATATAATCTTTAATAACATTTCTTAGCTATAACCATACCATTTTACTTACAGGAAGCTGATATTGGCCTGGGACTCTTCACCATGACACCACAGCGATACACGGTGGTGGACTTCACTTATCCCGTATCCATTGGCTACAACCGCATCTTGGCTGGTCGGGGCAGTCCGGAGGTGACGGTGTGGGCCTTCCTACACCCCATGAAACTGGAGGTTAGCAAGTGAGAAAGATTGATCAATTCTGCGTTAGTAGAGGGGTATCACACGCATTGGTCCCCGTATACTGTGCACCACCAGCTAGCTTGTACGTCGCCGTCCGTTCGTTATCGTCCGTCGTCCAGCTTGTCCATTGTCGTCCATAGTCTGTCGTCGTCCGTTGTTGTCCGTTGTCCGTTGTCGTCCGTCGTCCGTCATCCGTCGTCCGTTGTCGTCTGTCGTCCGTCGTCGTCCGTCATCCGTTGTCCGCCCGGAAACTCCTCCTAGACCGTTGGATGGATTATCACCTAACTTCGCAGGCATATAATATGGTCAATGCGGTCAGTCAAATTTGTTTTTTCCATTTGACTAAAAGGTTTTAAGGTCAAAGGTCGAAGTTGAAAATATGGTCAATAATTTATATTTGTTAGTTTTTACTCAAGTTTCTTCATTTTCATTATACAATTTATTGGTAACCTTGATATCTTATTGACCAAATTTTAGATAAATGTTCTCCAGAGTAAGGTCAAAGGTCAAGGTCAAAGGTCAAGATAAGAATTCTATTAGTATTTCATATACTAACTGTTAGTGTCTCGCTATTCCTTACCAGTATTCCTTCCCAAACTCGACTCTGATGAGTCGGGTTGGGAAGGAAGGTTGAGTCGGGTTGGGAAGGAAGGTTGAGTCGGGTTGGGAAGGAAGGTTGAGTCGGGTTGGGAAGGAAGGTTGAGTCGGGTTAGGAAGGAAGGTTGAGTCGGGTTGGGAAGGAAGGTTGAGTCGGGTTGGGAAGGAATACTGGTAGAAGTATCAAACTCCTTCTTTTAACCCTCATGATGGTGTAGGTGGCTGGACCTCGTTAAACCCAAGGTTTTTGGAAACAAATATTTTCGATTTTGGGCGAATGGCTGGGCGAAAATGAAATCTACGACCATTTCTAGAAGCAGCTCGGCGAGAAAAAACGAATGGCACCAGTTAGAATTTTCTAGGACTTACAGTTTGGGCTACAGAGGACTTTTAAAGTCCAAAAAACGGTCCCCTGGGCCCTCCAGAAAGGCCAAGTCAAAATCGAAATCCTAAACTAATGGTCCGATTTTAATTCTGTTTGCGCCATTAGATTCAACTTGCCAAAGTGTACTTATGGTATAAATTTAAACACAATTCGTTCATAAATAACTCGTCTATGGAGTTTTTAAAGTTTAAAATAGGCCTATTGGGCCTGCAAATTGGTCAAAATTTAAAAAATAATTATACCGTTGAAACCGCAACGGCGAGACGAATCCAAATGTGTAATAATATTGACGAGTAAAAATTCGACCAAAATCATCGATTTGCCTGGGCTTAATGTCATAAAATAAACAACTTATCATACTTAGGGGAGCCGGATTTCGATTAAAAGACTGTCTGCCCCCCCATCAGAGTCGGGTTTGGAAGGAATACTGGTAGAAGTATCAAATTCCTTCTTTTAACCCTCGTGATGGTGTAGGTGGCTGGACGTCCTGCCTGAATGGTTCGTATCTTACCCCTGTCAGCTATATTATTTGTTTGCAAATGCGAAAACGGCACATCTACTATATTGTATATACCGAGAACAAATATTCAAACAAAACAATACAAATCAATCTACTAACCCCAAAATAATTCTTTTGAAAGCTGGATATCATGATGACGTGATGTCTAATAAATATGTAAAACCACAATGACAAACAGCTGCTTACTCCAAACAGTTTTGGTGCACCACAACAACTGTTCAGATAATACATTTGCCTGAAATCATTGGTTTATCTATTAATTCTCCTTAAATTGAGGTACACTATCCGAAATATACCTATACCCTGTTTCTCTTCAACTGACGGTAAATTGCAAAGTTCCTATTGATATTTCTCTGTTATTTTGAAGATTTTGTAGTGAAATATAGTGGTAATTATATAAACTTGGTCTTAATATGATGCAGAGACATAGTCATTTCATATTTTTCCATTAAGTATCGAGGAATTGGCTGATAAGGGATTCAATTTACCGTCAGCTGAAATGAAACAGAGTATAGTTAGATTTGGTAATATTTAATGATTCCTAGGTGTGGGTGGGCTTGTTTGTGTCCTTGGCGGTATACGTGGTGGTGATGGTAGTGCCCTCCTGCCTCCCTGTCAAGACGCTCACTCCTGCCAGGCTTATGGACAATGCTGCCAACTGTGTCCGGGTCCTGCTCCAGCAAGGTGGGTTGTTGGTTAACCCGGGAAAGGCCAGCATCCTCATGAGAGGTTTTGGTGGTGGAAGGCAAAGGTCCTCATAAGATCCAAGGCCCCCCAAAAAAGCCTTTGAAAACACCCCAGTGGCACTCAAAACAAAGCAATATGTGATTAGGTGAGATAATTTCCCTCCATTACTTGATACCATTCCTACATATGTGTTTCCCCCCCTCCCCCCTTTCCCCTCCCTTTTCCCCCTCTTCAATTATCTCCTATTTTTCCTCTTATTCCCCCTTTTATCGGGCAATTTTCGGCGCAAATTTCCTTCCCACGGTCTCTATAGCATGGGTGAGGCATCTAGAGAGCCTTGCAACTGAGAGACTTCTACTTAAAGACGTCAGTGTCGCTTGAGAACTCGGGAGGAGAGGATATATGCCGCCGCGGCTCTCCCCGCATAAATAGATAGGTCGGCAAAAGTAAGTCTTTTTCACCCCCCAAAAACTATTCCCACTTGTTTTATTGCTCTAAAATGTTAATATTTTAATATTCAACATAAAATAGGCACATATGAATAAGTAATAACGATATTTATGGTAAAATGACGATTTTCGTCGGGAATGAACCAAAATACCTTCGCATGGCGAGACGGGGTTAAGGGGGGCGTTTCTGGATACTGTGGCCATTATTGTCTGTGGCTGCTTAGCTTGCGGCCAATCTCAACAATATCGCTCTAAAATGGCTCAAATCTACAGAATTTAGCTAGAATTCATGTCACTAGATGTGAACATTTGCCTATAGATCGAAATAAATACCTCTAGATCTAGAGGGAAAGTAGCTAACTTGCCAACACCGGGTGGGAGTGTAGATGTTGAACAAAGCCACTCCAACAGTTTCCTCTCTCTCCAATTTTCCTTCTCCCCTCTCTACACTCTTCAAAAAGTAGGACAACTAGAAAGTAGATACGACGTGCCGTTGTAAAGGCTTATCCCTCAATACCTTCACTTGACCTGATCGTTGATGAAACTGGAGCTACGCCGGCAATCTCCCGTTCCCTAGCCGTTAGATAAACAGGTTCTGGTGAAGGTATTGAGGGATAAGCCTTTACAACGGCACCTCGTAGCTACTTTCTACTTTTCCTATATTCTGAAGAGTATGGAGAGAGACAGAGAGGAAGCTGTTGGAGTGGCTTTATTTTTCCTATATTCTGAAGAGTGTAGAGGGGAGAAGGGGTGTTAGAGAGAGAGGAAGCTGAAGCCTTTACAACGGCACCTCGTAGCTACTTTCTACTTTTCCTATATTTTGAAGAGTGTACAGAGGGGAGAAGAGGTGTTGGAGAGAGAGGAAGCTGTTGGAGTGGTTTTGTTGTATGTGTCTCTTGAATGTTCCAGATATAAGTGAGTCTCCGGGTTGGTGGTGGTGGGAGCGTGTGGTGGTGGGGGTGTGGATGTTGATGACCCTGGTGCTGACCAAGAGCTACGCCGGTAACCTTATGTCACAACTGGCCGTCAGAAACATCCCGGAACCCTACCAGTACCTCGAGGACCTCATTGACAATCCCGTAACGGTGTACATGGTGGAAGGAACAGCTGAAATACGGACTTTTATGGTAATGGCACTATACTCTGTTTCATTTCATCTGACGGTAAATTGAATCCCTTAGCAGCTAATTTATCAATCCCTAATGTAAAACAATATGAAACTACTGTCTCTGCATCCTATCAAGACCAATCTTATATAATTAGCACCATATTTCACTGCAAAATCTTCAAAATAACTGACAAATCTTGATGGGAACTTTGCAATTTACCGTCAGTTGAAAAGAAACAGGGTATAGATGTGAAGGAAACGCTCACAAGTAAATACATATTGTTCAGTAAGTGGAAGCATGCACACACTTACACAGAAATGCAAGCACACGCACACATAGCATAGTAGATTTGAAAGCAATTAGTTTTCTTCACGACTATCAACGCTATGGAAGATTGAATATGAATATATTTGTTGTAATATCAAGAAATGTTGCTAATTACACAGTCTTATAGTCTTTGTGGTGCAATGCTTAAGTGTGTTGATTTTCGGTGTGAGCGTCCTGGGTTCGAATCCCCCGGACTGCCACATGTGTTTGTTAATTTCATTAATCGAGTTTAGGAGTAAAGTTGGTTAGTGGAGAGAACATAATAATTACACAAATCTGGTTTTCACCTACTAATAGGAAATTATAATGCAAATTTGTTAAAAATGAATGCATGCACCATAAATTGAATGCATGCACCATAAAATGAATGCATGCACCATAAAATCTTTAGACATGAGTAATCGTGAGGACATACATTCTAATCACATCATCGTGAGGACATACATTCTAATCACATCATCGCAGACCATAAATGTTTAAGGGAAGATGGACCGTTTTTCTGGTCCCCCTTCTTCCTCGTGATTAAGGGAAGATGGACCGTTTTTCTGGTCCCCCTTCTTCCTCGTGTTTAGCCCCATTAGTTTTGAGATTTTAATAGGTTTGACCCATTAGTTTGTCGATTTAACACCTTTCGCCCCATTTCTTTGTCAATATTAAGATCTGTCGTGCCCATTAGGTGTCGATTTTTTCTTGGCGAACGATAGCGAGCCTCTAATTGTGGAGGAACCGGCTTTCGGTCGTGACATTTTTCTACCGAAAAATCTACAAATTAATCTCGAAGGGGGATCTAATGGATGTTTTTTATGTTTAATGGAGGTCTAGGGAGGAAACTAAACAAATGCAAACCATTACACCACTAATTTGTGCATGCTATCTCCCCGTAACAGCAAGCGACGGAGGGCATACGGCGGGATGTGTGGGACCTGCGGAAAAAAGGGCGTTTCCTGCAAGTGAAGGATGCAGATTTGGTGGACTTCTCCCCTGTGCTGCTCAGGGGAGACACAGCGTTCATCAACCTAGACTCGTTCCAGCTCAAGAGGATGGCCGATGAGTTTACTAAGACGGGTATATGATGCCGTTTATTTATATATATAAGTAAAACCCCGTGCTTAACATTAATCATCAGTTACAAACACCAATGTACTTGAATAAACTAAAGAAAGCCACCTGTATTCCTCACCAGGTAACTAATGAGGCCACCTGTATTCCTTCACCACCAGGTAAGTGTGTGTTCAGCCTGGGTCGTGGCAGATACATCCCTTCCCTGGACTCCATGGCGGGACCTAAGGATAGCCCTCTAGTGCCCCTTCTAAGCCACAAGTACAGTGACACTCCAATGAGCTTATATTATTAATTTTATTTGGGTTCAATGTGTTTTGTGTGTGTGTGTGTGTGTGTGTGTGTGTGTGTGTGTGTGTGTGTGTGTGTGTGTGTGTGTGTGTGTGTGTGTGTGTTTTCAATATTTTTTTTGTTTTAATTTGATTTGTGTTCATTATGTTTTTTTTTTCTTTTTTTTTAATTAATTTTATTTGTGTTCAATATGTCTTTTTTATTAATTTTATTTGTGTTCAATATGTCTTTTTTATTAATTTTATTTGTGTTCAATGTCTTTTTAAAATTAATTTTATTCGTGTTCAATAGGCTATGTTTTTTGTATTCATTTTATTTGTGTTCAATATGTTTGTTTGTTTTTCTTTTCTTAGATGTCGCAGTCTCTCTCCAGGGCCTCCGGGTGTTTTGTGTGGAGTAATTTTTGTTGGTGTTTCTGCACCCTGGTTGGAGGCTTCGGCATCTCATATAATAATAATAATAATAATAATAATAATAATAATAATAATAATAATAACCCTATCTTTGGTCTACACTGCAGAAATTGAACACAAAATCTATTTATCTACCTATTACCAGACGTCATCACACCTCAAACCTAATATGATAAACATGAGGGAGAAGGGGTTCCAGAAAAAGCGAGTACTATACCCCCTTAACCTTTCAGAGTGATGCAGATAACGGAAGCCGGGCTCTTCAACCACTGGCGCTCCGTGTTCTTCCCCAACCTCACCATCTGCCTCACCTCGCCCACTAAGTTCGCCATCATGACCCCGCTGGACATCAACAATATATGGGTAATGCTGTTATCATCTTTATTGGTTCAAAAAAAAAAAAAAAAAAAAAAAAAAAAAAAAAAAAAAAAAAAAAAAACATTGTACGTATGTATGTACAGTATGCATATGTTATAATGTTTATTTGTATGTATAACAAAGTTACTCCAACAGCTTCCTCTCTCTCCAACACCCCTTCTCCCCTCTCTACACTCTTCCGATACAGGAACAGTAGAAAGTAACAAAGCCACTCCAACAGCTATCTCTCTCTCCAACACCCCTTCTCCCCTCTCTACACTCTTCAGAAAATAGGAACAGTAGAAAGCAGCTAAGAGGTGCCGTTGTAAAGGCTCATCCCTCGAATGGTTCTAATCCTAGCCTAGCAGTTATATTATTTTGTCATCAAATGAACAACTTGTCATGCTTAGGGGAGTCGGATTTCGATTAAAAGACTGTCTGTCCCACGCCATAGTTGAGGTTGGAGAGGAATACTGGTAGAAGTATGAGATTTCTCCTTTTAACCTTCGTGGTGGTATGGATGACTAGACCTCCTGCTTGTATGGTTCGAATCCTAGAGTTGTACTGCTATGATGTCTTTTCTAGAATATTACGGCCCACGTATATGGCAATAGTTCCAGCTGAGTTTAGAGTTTAGACCATTACCTTTGATATTTTAAGACATCCGCCCCATTAATTTGGCTATTGCTATACCTTTTGCCCCATTTTTTTGTCATTTTTAAGACCTTTCGTGCCATTTAAGTGTCGATGTATTCCGAACGAGCGAGGGCGAGCCTGCAATATTCAATTTAAGAGGAACCAGCCTTTGGCCATGGCATTTTTCTACTGAAAAATATTTTTTTTTATCTCGAAGGTATTTTTTAAATTTTGATGAAGGTCTAGGGAGCTTACATAAAAAAGAAAAAAAAATCTTCGAGAGTATTTTTAAAAACTTTTCGAGAGTATTTTTCATTTTGGACCTTTTAAGCACTTCAGTACAGGTAATGCCTTTATTTCTTATATTTTGGCTAATATTAGACGGTTTTATGCAGCTTCGGAAGACACGTTTAGTAATTGGAGAGGTGTATTATAATTATGTCCTGTAATTCGTTTACCATCATAAATCCTTCCTAAACAGAGTAAAATCGTCTAATGGTGTCCAGAATACAAAGACAATAACTTCACCTGTACTGAGAGGGTTTATTACCTATTCAAACTCATAATGCTGGTACAATTTAATTGTGTTTCTCATCATCACCATCATCAAGCTGACGCCCCGCTTCCAGAGGAAGCACCCCAAAATGGATGGCCACGCAGAAACTACCGCCAGGTTCCCATACATGCCCCCAGTGACCCACTCCAAATTGCCATTTTCACTAAGGGGATTATGACCCTTAGCACTGAAGGAACAAACCCAGAGCAATCTCTCACCTGGATGGCATTTCCCCCACTGTTTTGATATTTCATTTACCCTAGTGGGACCCTGGCTGGAAGCATGCCAACCACAGGAATGTTCTGAAATAGGAACCAGTGGTTCACTGCTACAGATGCTGATTGCACCACCAAAGTGGCGGGCAGTGGGGTCGTCGCATCCCTACGCCAAAATGAGGCCTGTCTCTGAGAGAGCATCAGGGGAGGGGATCATCAGCCCACGGGCTTGCAACCTCGGGCCAATGCCCCCACCGCCCGTAGCCCCCCTTGAAGTGCCACCAAATTGGGCGATCTCGCTAGCACCTAGAAGGAGAAGTAGTACAGGAAAAGAGACAGACAGAAACGGCTAAGATTGGGTAGAGGGTGCCAAACCTCACACTGGATACGACCAGCCCTCACCCAAAGTGATGTTTGTGATCCTGTTATGTTTGTGTTTCAGGGTATGTTTGTGCTCCTGGCCGGGGGAGGAGTGGTCAGTGTTCTGGTGTTCGGCTTGGAGCTCTATTGTTCCTTCCCACGCTGACCTACAAATTTATCTTGAAGGGGGGGGGGGGGGAGTCTAGGGGGTGTATTTATAAGTTTAATGGAGGTCTAGCGAGGAAACTAAAGAAAACATGATTTCATGAATTAATAGCCCCCAAAACAAGCCACTAGCCCCTTAAGTATTTTAGCAATTTTGTAATAAAAGGAGGACATACAATCGTCTACTTGTAATGAATAAAGTGATATGTACACTTCCTTGATATGATTCTTTTAATACAGATTTAACTGGAATTTCAAATACTCACAGACGACACTTATCACCTTAAAACAAATATATTCATATAGCCAGGAGTTAAATTTATACCAAACGTTAAGGGTAGCAATAATAAATGATTATGTCGTTCTCAGCTTGTAATGGGCAACAGAGAATGATGATGAAATGCCGATGAATGGATGTGAAAATATTGGCTTTCTCAACTTTGTATATGTATTCTATGATTATATTTACTTGGTGAATGAAGTTGATTTATTTTTCAAATGCCCACATATTCCTTTGTGATACATTATGTGCTGTCATAATTTATATATACTGTATATATACAATATATATATATATATATATATATATATATATATATATATATATATTGCATTGTAAATACTTACCCACAAATGGCATACTAGATAAACTAGCTACAGAATGACTTGATGCATGTCGAAGTATGGGGACGTGCATTAAGTATGTAAAGGTGGGGGGGAAGACAAGCAGAAACACAATACACCCCTGTACGAGAGTGTGGCAATGGAGATGGGGGGGGGGGGGGTACGGAGAGGGGGGAGGGGGAGACTTGAGGATGAGGCTGGAGTCTGAGATAAATAAAAGGGTCCCTGGCTGGCTGGCTGTCTCACATTCCGCCTTAACCCCCGCTGGAGATCAACAGTGCCTTGGTGAGTCTCCTGGGTAGTGCAGGGGTACTATAGTCTATTCGCTGTAAGTAGGCGAGAACTCATGACCTCTATCCTCTGTAACTCAAAAATGGCAGAGCAAATTTTTTTAATTGGCTGTATATTTCCACATCTATTCCTTGACTGACTCTTCCCAAATGGTAGAAATATTATCTCGTTACTCTAGTCGTTTATGAGCTACAGAGGTTAAAGGTCATGATTTCTCGCTTACTTACAGATAATAGACTACACTTACCCCTCTATAGTCGGTTTCATCTCAACTACACTTACCCCTCTATAGTCGGTTTCATCTCAACTACACTTACCCCTCTATAGTCGGTTTCATCTCAACTATACTTACCCCTCTATAGTCGGTTTCATCTCAACTACACTTACCCCTCTATAGTCGGTTTCATCTCAACTATACTTACCCCTCTATAGTCGGTTTCATCTCAACTACACTTACCCCTCTATAGTCGGTTTCATCTCAACTACACTTACCCCTCTATAGTCGGTTTCATCTCAACTGGCGGTAAATTGCAAAGTTTCCATCAAGATTTCTCAGTTATTTTGAAGATTGTGTAGTGAAATATGGTGCTAATTATATAAACTTGGCCTTCCTATGATGCAGAGACATAGTAGTTTCTTATTTATCCGTTAGTTATCGAGATATCAGTTGTTAAGGGGATGTATTTAGTTTCTTCCCTAGAACTCCATCAAGCTTAAAATTACACCCCCTAGACCCCCTTTCAAGATAAATTTGTACATTTTTCGGTAGAAAAATTTCCCGGCCGAAGGCCGGTTCCTCTCAAATTACAGGCTCGCTATCGCTCGCCAGGAAAACATCGACACCTAAATGGCACGAAAGTTCTTAAAATTGACAGAAATGGGGCGAAAGTTCTTAAAATCGCCAAACTAAAGGGGGCGAGCGTCTTAAAATCTCAAAAGCAATGGGGCTAGACATGGGGGAGAAAGAGGTCCAGAAAAAAGTCCCTCAAGTGGATATCTCCCCTTAAGGGATTCAATTGACCGTCAAATGAAAGGAAACCGAGTATATAGTACTTTGGGTGTCTTTCTGCGTTGATTTTGGCTAACATTATAGGGGTTTATTGAGTTTAGGAAAATTATCTGTGCTTTAAGGGGAGATTTCCACTTGAGGGATTTTTGTCTTTACTCCTTTCTCCCTCATGTTTAGCCCCATTGCTTTTGAGATTTTAAGACGTTCGCCCCATTAGTTTGGCGATTTTAAGAACTTTCACCCCATTTATGTCACCTTTAAGACCTTTAGTGCCATTTAGGTGTCGATTTCCTGGCGAGCGATAGCGAGCCTGTAATTTAAGAGGAATCGGCCTTCGGCCGGGACATTTTTCTACCGAAAAATGTACAAGTTTATCTTGAAAGGGGGTCAAGGGAGTGTAATTTCAAGCTTGATGGAACTCTAGGAAACACACTAAAAACCTCCCCTTAAGGGGAGGTTTTCAGTGTGTTTCTCAGACTTTCATCAAGCTTGAAATTACACCCCCTTGACTCCCTTTCAAGATAGATTTGTAAATTTTTCGGTAGAAAAATGTACCGGCTGAAAGCCGGTTCCTCTTAAATTACAGGCTCGCTATCGCTCGCCAGGATAAATTGACACCTGAATGGCACGAAAGGTCTTAATATGGGGTGAAAGTTCTTAAAATCGCTAAACTAATGGGGCAAACGTTTTATAATATCAAAAGCAATGGGGCTAAACATGAGGGAGAAAGGGGTCAAGAAAAAAATCCCTCGAGTGGAGATCTCCCCTTAAAGAAGTGAAAATGATCTATGGGGTCGTTCTACATTATTTTGTTTTTCTAGTAATTATAATGGCACACAATTACACAAACTTTCTCTCTTAGGTCTCGCCAGTTTACGGTGGAATAATATATTTTTTTTTGTTCTATGTGAGTGAGGGAGACAAAATGCAGAACTGCCAGTAGCGAGTGCCTCCCCCATAGTTAAAGAGTGACAGGGCCAGAATCAAGGGAGGACGTTCGAGCCAAAATGCCTGACTTGAAATTGAGCGGATATCTCACGCAAAAGCTGTATTTTACACATTACATAACTACACATTACATAACTACACATTACATAACTACACATTACATAACTACACATTACATAACTACACATTACATAACTACACATTACATAACTACACATTACATAACTACACATTACATAACTACACATTACATAACTACACATTACATAACTACACATTACATAACTACACATTACATAACTACACATTACATAACTACACATTACATAACTACACATTACATAACTACACATTACATAACTACACATTACATAACTACACATTACATAACTACACATTACATAACTACACATTACATAACTACTTATAAATATTATCTGTAGAGGGAAATAAATATGTGCGTAACCTCGTCCTTCCTGCTGCCAAGCGTAACTGAGTCCACATTAACCCTTTCACGATCCGTGGCCATTATTCGATGATTTTAATCAGATTAGGAAGGTATGTGGAAGGCAGTTTATCATTTTAATCAGATTAGGAAGGTATGTGGAAGGCAGTTTATCATTTTAATCAGATTAGGAAGGTATGTGGAAGGCAGTTTATCATTTTAATCAGATTAGGAAGGTATGTGGAAGGCAGTTTATCATTTTAATCAGATTAGGAAGGTATGTGGAAGGCAGTTTATAATTTTTTCGCTTTCATGCACATAATAATAATAAACACAAAAATAGGTGGCAGCATTTTATTGACGAGCGATAGTGAGCCTGCAGTTTGAGAAATACGGTCCAGGGCATTTTTCTACCGAAAAATGCACAAATATATCTAAAGGGTATTTTTTAATGCGTGATGAGAGTATCGGGAGGAAACCCCCCCCCCAAAAAAAAAATAAAAAATAGATAGAGATAAATAAATAAATACATAAACAAATGAATACAAACGTCCCCTTAACATAACACGATTCCTTGCTTACCTGCGCCATACAACCACTTACGAGGTATTGTTTCATCACAGTCACACAGATAACGTCCAGCATGTCAGCCCATCGACCGCTCTATCGCAAAACCCGTCTGGCCGAACGGAAGCGCTTCGTGGCCCTGTGGATGGATGGCCTGTCTCTGAAGGGCATAGCTAAGATGACAGGCACTAGCGCTACCACTGTCGGGAACTGGATTCGACGGTGGAGGAAAGACGGGGACCTACGAACCACACAGACAACAACGACCAGATCACCAAACACAGATTACATGGATACTTGGAACAGGCAGAACGCACCCGTCATACCTACCAGCACAGATGTATGGAACAGACAGAGAGCACCCGTCAAACCTACCAGCACAGACTTCAGGGATGTATGGAGCGGACAGAGAGCACCCGTCAAAACTACCAGCACAGATGAATGGAACAGACAGAGAGCATCCGTCAAACCTACCACCACAGACTACGGGGATGTTTGGGGCGAACAGACAACATTCGTTAAGCCACCTAGCCCAGAATACACAGACATACTCACTAAACAGCCACTATTCCTCGCCAGACAACCAGACTACGAAGACGTACGTAACAGACCTAGACCTTCCCCGGTCACGCCACCCAGTAGAGACATCTCGGCTTATCATCACATCTCGGCTCATCATCACGAAATACAACTGTGTAACGCAATCAGGCTCAGTTTGCTAGAGAAGGAGGTCACGTCGTATGTCCACCTGACCCTGTATATGTGGTACCTGCAGCAGGGTTTGTGTAGTCAACAGAAACTTGTAAATACAGATCATGTCGTTGATGGTTGAAATCGCAGGATACACAATACATTTATAGGATAATAATATTCCAAGTAGACCAGAAATCATGACTTAAGATTCTCATAATTAAACAACGACTACAATAATCGAACTAATATTTCTACCATTTGGGTAGAGTTTGCCAGGAAATAGGTGTGAATATGATAATAATATTCTTCAGGAAACTATACCCTGTACGTTCTAAGTAGGCCAGACTGACCAAGAATTTCATATTCTTATGTTCTTTACAACCAACTTTACTTCTGAACTCAATTAATGAAATCAACAAATCCATGTGGCAGTCCGGGGATTCGAACCCAGGACGCTCACACCGAAAATCAGTTCACTTATGCACTACGCCACGTATCTAAATAACGACTACAATAATCGAACTAATATTTCTACCATTTGGGAAGAGTTAGCCAGGGAATAGGCGTGAATATGTAGGCCTACAGCTCATTTGCTCTAGCCCTTTTTGAGTTACAGAGGATAGAGGTCACAATCTTTGCCCTACCTATAATTAACAGGGTACCGTATAGTAATCAGCTTGTAGTTGATCACCTGTTCTCATTTAATCATCTATATGGACCTGGGTAGCAAGTATGTAGTTGGCTACACTGCATAGTTATTTATTTAAAAGGATTATTTAAGTTTCCTCCCTCTTTAATATACATGTGTACCTAAATGGTACGAAAGGTCTTAAAATTGATAAAACTTGAAAACGAACTCAAAAGTTGCATACTGTCAAATTAATATAACGAACTCATTAAAATTAGAAACTATCGAAATTAAACACACACTAAACAAAATCTGTATGTGAAAAAATGCATTTAAATTTATCGGAAATTATACTTTGAAAACAAAAAAACACATCATATGCATAATTCGATGGTTATTAAATATTTGTCATGTCATGCCCTTATATGTAGGATATCAAACAATATATTATGTGTACCGATCACGAATATAATATGTAGGTCAGGTTGTTAATAAATGCCATGATCTCGTAGAAGATTGAATGTTTCGTTTATGTGTTTCCTTATCCTCAAGAGCATATATTATCGCTGTATACTCGATGTTCTGATGACGGCTTCTAGTATATTCGCTGTATACTCGATGTTCTGATGACGGCTTCTAGTATATCGCTGTATACTCGATGTTCTGATGACGGCTTCTAGTATATTCGCTGTATACTCGATGTTCTGATGACGGCTTCTAGTATATTCGCTGTATACTCGATGTTCTGATGACGGCTTCTAGTATATTTGTTCTTCCTATAAATACCATTGAGTTAACCCCTTCTGTACCGGCGACGTAATTTTCATTTTATTATAACCATATTTAGACGATTTTGTGCAGCTTAAGAAGGATCTGTGGTAGTAAAAAGGGTTAAGTGAGATAGTTAGAAGCCTGTTCATTGCTGTAGGCCCTTTATAAGCTCGATACAATCGTCTAATAGTACCCAGAATAAAGTTAAAAGGATGGTTCGGTAGTGAAAGGGTTAATTGGCTATTTTGGGCATGATCCCTTAGCCAAGCCATAAAATATAATCTGAATATTTTACGAAAAGGTTATAGGAGACTTATAAAAGTGGAAATGTAAATATGATCAATTGTTGAATGATACATGACAACAAATAAAGAAATATAGAAATGGAAATAAATAATTCTAAAGACTTGAACAACTATAGGCTAATTCGCTTGCTTTCTGGTATTGTATAAACTGTTCACAAACATCACCAATCGGATAGGTAGAATCTGCCAAGAAAACAAGCATCTGGCAGGTTAGAGTGGAAAACAAAGCCACTCCAACAGCTTCCTCTCTCTACAGGCTTATCCCTCAATACCTTCACCTGACCTGACCTGACGTTTGGTAGAGGCCTTTGTCCAGCAGTGGGCTAACTCAAGCTGATGACGGTAACGATATACTTCCATACTATCCTTTTCGTCTTTCACCTAAGACAGGTATATTAGCTACACCCAGTCTCGGAAGAACCAAATTATTTCATGTGCTTATTTTTCTTTGCTCTGGAAGGAGAGGGGGATACTACCTAATCTCTTTCGTCTCTGTCTCTCCTCCAACGTCTTCCCTTCTTGCTGGAAGTTTGCTCTCATTCAACCTGTCCCAAAGAAGGGTGACCGCTCTCAACCTTCCAACTATCATCCAATTGCTCTCATTTCTTGTATGTCTAAAGGTTTTTAAACTATTCTTGCTTCCAAATTTGTTAAGCATTTCTCTTCTCATAATCTACTCTCAGATCGCCAGTATGGCTTCCTTACAGGTCGCTCTACAGGTGATCTTCTTTCATATCTTCCTAGCTCTTGGTCATCCTCATTTCGGGACTTCGGTGAGACCTTTTCTACTGCACTAGACATATCGAAGGCCTTCGATAGAGTCTGGCACAAATCGTTAATTTCTAAACTACCCTCCGTCGGTTTCTATCCCTCCATCTGTGCTTTTGTCTCTAATTTCCTTTCCGGCCATTCCATAGCTGCGGTTGTGGATGGCCATCGCTCACTTCCTCATCCTATCAACTCCGGTGTCCCTCAGGGCTCTGACATTATATCCTATTCTCTTTCTAATTTTCATAAATGATCTTCTCAACTGTACCTCCAGTCCCATCCATTCATACACAGACGACTCTACCTTGCACCACTCAATTAGTTTTCCAGAACGCCCCAGCCAGCAATCCCTCAAAAACAAACGTAATGAAGCCATAAAACACTTATCTTCTGATCTAATTACTATTTCCAATTGGGGCAGAGAAAACCTTGTTGCCTTCAATGCTTCCAAAACCCAATTTCTCCATCTTACTACCCGTCCGGAACTCCTAGAGGACTATCCCTTATTCTTCAATAATACAAAAATCAATCCTTCACCTTCTCTCAATATTCTTGTAGTCTCTTTTTCTTCTGCTCTCACTTGGAAGGACCATATTACCAGTCTTGCTAAGGCAGCCTCCCAGAAGCTGGGTGTGCTCAACCGTCTCAAGGAGTTCTTTAGCCCTGCACAGCTACTTGCTCTGTACAGGGGCACAGTGTGTCCTTGTATTGAGTATTGTTCACAAAAAACAAAAAAAAAATGTGTGGGGAGGATCCTCTCACACCGCACTCCTAGACAAAGTAGAAAGGAAGGCGTTTCGTATCATTCATTCCCGTCTACTCACCAACTCTCTGCAATCTCTCTCTTCGCCGCAATGTTGCATCTCCCTCGCTATTCTATCGCTACTACAATAATCAGTGCTCCTCAGAGCTCTCCCAGTGTATACCACCTCCTTTACGTAGGGTTCGTGATACCCGTCTTGCAAACACAATCCCACCCCCACTTTGTGCAACTCTCCAACCCAAGAGTGAAACGTTATTCTCAGCCTTTCTTCTTTTCAACAGCTGAGCTCTGGAACTCTCTCCCAGAATCAGTCATTCCCTCCTCCTATGACTTAAAGTGCTTCAAACTTTGTGTGTCCAGGAATTTTGGCTCGAACGTCCCTTGAGTTTAGCCCTGTCACTCTTTCAACTATGGGGGAGGCACTCGCTACAGGCAGTTATGCCTTTTGTCTCCCTCACTCACATAGACAAATCAAATGGATACATACTGTTTATTATATATTTATAGAGTAAAAACGAAAGTAAGGAGAGAGAGAGAGAGAGAGAGAGAGAGAGAGAGAGAGAGAGAGAGAGAGAGAGAGAGAGAGAGAGAGAGAGAGAGAGAGAGAGAGAGAGAGAGAGAGAGAGAGAGAGAGGCGAGAAAGAGTGCTCGTGTGGTGGACGATTATACATTAATAATATATTGACTTGAAATCACGAATATTTAAGTTTCTTGTGCAGAAATGAACAATACTGATGCTAACTACTAAATAAACATTAACTATAGTCTGTTCATTCTAACTTGGCCAGAAATCGTAACCTCTAACCTCTAATAACTCAAAAAGGACTAGAGTAATCGAGCTAATATTTCTACCACATAGTAAGACGTGCCTAGGGAATATGTGTATAAATTGACAACTCATTTGTTCTAGTCCTTTTTGAGTTACAGAGGTTAGATTTCTGCCCAACCTAAAATGAACGGACTAGTCTATTTATTTGAGCATAGGGGTAGGATATTTGCATCTTAATTTTTTAGGAATACTGTCATCTTTGTTTTCAGACATATGATTCGCAAGGATGGTAAAGAAGCTTGTACTTTGGATGGTTCTAGCCGTCCTAGCGTGTGTGTATGGGACTGCTGGGGTGAAGCTGACGAGCATTAGTGAGTAGAAGGGAAGTGTTTATAACCATTTGAGGATCATGACGCGTTTGGAAAGCGTATATTCTAGCTATAATTAGACGATTTCATTCAGTTTAGGAGGAACTTGTGGGAGCTAAATATTTAATTGAGATAGTATCAACCCCTTCAATTCCTAGGATATGCCTCCTAATATATAATTAGGAGGCATATCCTAGGAATTGAAGGTATATATATATATATATATATATATATATATATATATATATATATATATATATATATACTGTATATATATATATATATATATATATATATATATATATATATATATATATATATAGTTTGATTATAGTATTTATTTTTTATTTTTTCAAGCAGCAGAAGAACAGCAAGCACTCTGGGTCGGAATGGCCATAAACGCTATCATTGAAGCGACGCCAACAACAAACGAACTCGTTATTTTCTTAAGAGATACAAGATCATTCGTAAGTATACATAATAGACACGTGCAAAACAAACTAACACACAAACAAACCAGCAAATGCATGTATGCAAGACAGAGCCCGAATAGGGACAACACAACACAACAGAAAAAATGAACACACAAAAACAAAACACAAATTCACACACATTTTAGGTAGGCCAAAAATCGTGACCCTTAACCTCTGTAATTAAAAATGGCTAGAGATAATGGGCTGTCAATTTCCAAACCTATTCCCCGTTTGAGCCTTCCAAAATGGTGGCAAAACCATATCTTTGACCTAAAACCATAACTACTGCACACATTTAAAAACAAATATTTTTTGACTGACCGTCGCATTCAGCCAACAAATGTTCGTGTGCAGTTTGGTGAAAATCCGTCCAACGGTGTAGGAGGAGTTTTGTGACAGACGGACGACAACGACGCCGACAGACTTTTTGGCCAGTGGTACCCCACTATAATGGGGGTGGGGGGGTGGGGGGTGGGAATACCACTCTGCTTACGCAGAGTTGATTATTTAATAGTCCAAAAAAGCGGCCCATCTCCCCTTAATGACCAATGTATTTCATATTGATCTCTTGTATGTTATTTCTTTACACATGTTACCATTACTTAGCTCTTAATTTCAGAAGTTAAGAGTGACTGACTTCGAGGCTCCAGTGGGGGTTGGACTCTTCGAAGTGTCGGTGGATGGGCACGACTTCAATGCCACCAAGACACAAGTTTCCCAGATGGTGGCCCAAGCTCGGAAGGTATACACTACTATATATTTTGTATGTTTTAAGTACCTGATGGAAAATTCGTTAGCAACTGATTTATATATGCTTAATGGAATCATATGAAACAACTATGTTTCTGCAGAATATCAATTAACCCCATTGCCCGTCACTTTTGTGGCGTGGATAGCCCCAGGAGATTGAGATAGCTAGGGAATCCCACCTCCAGAATTTACTCCCACTCATGGATCAGCAATCTTCGGAGGAGACCCTTTGCCTGCCGGGGGCCCTGTACATCTTGCTGATCCCTACCCTTTTAAGGGAGACCGGGTTTGGCTACTGACTGACTGACTTCTAATTAATACCATAATTTCGTACACAATATTTGTAAAAGTCAAGTAATTGAAATGATAACATGCCATAATTATGAGCATCAGCTAAGACAATGCAAACCAAAGGCAATGTCACATAAACTTGTATGCTGGGTTACCTTAGCATCACAGGAATCAAGTACAATTAAGGGGAAGTTTTTGTATGTTTTTCTGGACCCAATTCGTAAACCTCATTAGTTTGGCGATCTTAAGACCTTTCACTCCACATCAATATTGACACCTTTTGTGCCATTCAGGTGTCGATTTTGTCCATACGAATGGTAGCAGAGCCTGTAATTTAGGAGGAACCGGACGAGACATTTATCTCGAAGGGGGTTCCAAGATGAGTGTGTGTGTGTATGTATGCTTTTTTTATTATTTTATTACTTATGTACATCTTGTTTTTTTGTTTTGTGTGTGAGTGGTTTTTTTTTTGGGGGGGGGGGGCGGGGGGTCATCAACACAGTATAAGATATAAAGTACTTGGGCTCAACCAAGTTGCTCCAGTGTTTAACCCATACCAGACCAGATGGCTGGAGTAAAATAGGAAAGAAGAGAAATTGGACAGAGGAAGAACAAGCTCAAACCATATGCAAATGATCATTTATGTAATATCCTACTGAACAGGTGCGGGTTACGTCAAAACCCTCAACAGTGGTGGTGGTGAGCGACGACCCAGCCTTCCTCACTGCTTTTGCCGAATGGACCCTCAAGGGCCGCCTCCTGTTGTGGTCCACCAGGCTCCTCGTCCTCACCCGCCTCCCACTCACCAACTTACACAAGCTTCGCAAGACTCTCTCTGTCACCAACTCAATGTTGCTTCAAGTGGTCCAAAGTCCAAAATTCAGGTTAGAAAATAGAAGCCAATAATACATGAATAATGAATGATAGTAAAACAATAAGGATGCTATGAATTTCTCTTATTGGTCAGTAAGTACTATTTTGCAAACAAAGATTACAGTTTGATTAAACAATTGATTTGTATGCAGACAGTGTATGTTTGACTATGCATGCTTTAAGCCTATTAAGAATACATTGTCCAGATTTCCAGATGAATGCTGTTTAAGGTTTAAGTCAGTTCGTTCAAATGTCGAAGACGAACACCTAAGAGCGATCGACTGTATTTGCTGCGTATGCAGGTGTAAAGATGTAGGCTGGGAACGAGACAATCACTATCTACTGGTTTCTTTATAGAGATACAGGGATGTTTAGAAAGATAAAAAATGACCTAACAAAGCTCATAACTTTTGACTGAGCAGGACTTGATATGCCTCCTTGTATAATAAAGGGGATGTCATATATCTCCTTTTATATTATTGTAAAATAATATACAATTGTATAGTGGTAGATAACTGTCCACCACAAAGTAATTCTGTACTGATTCCTCCATTCATTTAGTTTTGAATGTTAAGGAGAGGCCTTTTTTCTGGTCTGAAGACTTAAGGGGACCGTCCGATACGATTTTTCGATTAATATTTGAAAAATATCGAAATCTAATGAAACACTCTCACAAATACACCTTGGATGTGGCAACATTCTGCCGGAGTTTTCAGGGCAAAATACGCAAAATTAAAGGGCAAATTTAAAGGTCCTGGTACCCTTAAATGAAGACAAAACCAACAGCATTATTATCTTTAGGGTCAACATCTACGTGGAGGAGCCTTACAGCCCACAAGGAGTACAGCCCTTGTCACCGGCTTTCTGGTCTCCTGATAGAGGGCTTGCACAGAAATTGACACTCCCCTTTTATCCTGAGAAGTTTTTACAGTAAGTGACTTTCTCAATAGTAGTTATAGTCTCTCTCTTGCTATCGCTCTCACTCTCACTCTCTCTGTTATCCTTTCCTTCCACTTTCCTTTACTCTCGGGTTAGCTATCTCTACCAGAATTACGTCCTGACCACCTCGCTGGGATCGTAAGGTCTGTGTGGTCAGTCTATCTATGTTTTTACAGTAAGTGACTTTCTCAATAGTTATAGTCTCTCTCTCTCTCTCTCTCTCTCTCTCTCTCTCTCTCTTTTTTATTTAAATATTGTGACACATATAATACTGGTCAAAGTGAAAAAATATGTTATCCAATATCACTATCTAATGACCAGCTTATGTTGAATTATCATTAAATGCAATATATGTACAAGGATTTACATATTCCACATATAGGAGTATTTTTTTTTTTTTTTTTTTTTTTTTTTTTTTTTAAGAGACAATGAACGGAGGAAGGAAAAACACAGATAAAACAAAAAGGTCCATGTGCCTAAAGGCATCCTCCATTCATAAAATGTTTGTAACAACTGGATTTAAACATTTGTTGATTGTAAGTTTGTGGAAAGCAATTCGAGGGAAGTGAATTCCAAAGAGTAGTAGCTCTGGGGATAAATGAATTCTGATAAGCAGAAGTTCTGCATTGTGGAGGAGAAAGTGTAAATTCATGGGCGCTCTCAGCTGCCCTAGTTCTACGGGGAAAGATGTGGAGAGGCGGCACAATTGAAGCAAGTTCCTCGGAACAATTGCTGTTGTCCAACTGCCTCAATGCAACCATTATATATTACGGCCAACTGCTCGTCAGTGAAGAATTCTCGAACTCTGTACAGGAGTCCCAGTTTTTTAGAGGCATTCTTAGCAATGCTTTAAATGTGAAGGAACTGTGGAGT
Source organism: Paralithodes platypus (assembly GCA_032716605.1). NCBI lineage: Eukaryota > Metazoa > Arthropoda > Malacostraca > Decapoda > Lithodidae > Paralithodes > Paralithodes platypus. The sequence continues at coordinate 21,189,113 of CM064484.1, forward strand.
GTTGAGTCATCTGCGTAGGAATGTATTGGATTATGAGTGGTAGATATGAGATCATTGATATGAATGAGGATATGTGAAAGAGCGTTGGAAGTGGGTGGTGTGTGGTCGAGGGACAATGCCAACTGTTCCCCTGGATATTTGAGGTGCCCTAATGTTGTAGGCTAGATAGAATCTGTGGTGGCTGGCGTAGTGGTACCGGGTGCTCCGCTTCTAAATATTTGCCTTGTAGAACACTGCCACACAAACAAACTTCAAAATGAAGGAGTCCGTCATGCTTATACACCAGGGATAATTTCTCCCACTACTCTCAATTTCTCCTACTTCTCCCAGGCTGTCTTACCGTCCTCGTCTGGTGGTGACACGAGTGATCACCTCCACGGAAACAACAGTTGAAGTAGACGACCCTCACTATCCCGGGGAGAAGAAAATCATCGGCCTCAACCCAGAACACCAACTCATTGAAACCATCGCCGAGGCTCTCAATTTTTCGTACAGTAACACAAAGAATAATTATTTCATACATTTAATTAATTATTTCATATAATTACTTCATATTAATTATTTCATATTTCTGTTCATCCATTATAGGTTGGCCAGATATCGTGACCCCTAACCTCTGTAACTCAAAAAAGGGCTAGAGAAAACGGGCTGTAACAAACGTACCTGCAGACTCCCATTTTCTTATGTTTTTGGCTGACTCTTCCCAAATGGTAGAACTATCACTTCTATTACTCCAGTCGTTTCTGCATTATAGACGTTAGTGGTCAAATTTTTATTTTCCTAATTAATATGAATAAACTATAGCTGATAAAGAGTGTAATCGAAGTGATAGTTCTACCATTTGGGAAGAGTCAGCCAAGAACATAAGAAAATGGGAGTCTGCAGATCCGTTTGTTACAGCCCATTTTCTCTAGCCCTTTTTTGAGTTACAGAGGTTAGGGGTCACGATTTCTGGCCAACCTATAATGGATGAACTAAAGGACTGTATGAAATAATTATCCTTTGTGTTATTATTATTATTATTATTATTATTATTATTATTATTATTATTATTATTACAATTCTCAACATGGACCTTTTGAAACTATCGAACACAATTCATATTTTATCGTTCTGTAACAGCCAATTAATAGTTAGTAAAAATGGGACTTCAGAGGCTATCAACCCTATTGGATTATTAAGCCAGAACACTGTAAGTCAAGAAGAACATCAGGACTGGAGCCCCTCTGCGAGAACTCCAGTCCCTTGTGTAACAGCTGAATAAGTTTATGCTTTTATAGTATTGCCCACTGGTCAAAGACGTGTCTCTTTATACTGTTTAAGCTATTGTTCCATTATTTTATTTAGAGAAGTCAAGTGGTCAGTTAAGTACTCAAAATTTAAATGTAGTAGGGCAATTATCTTTAAATGTAGTAGGGCAATTATCTTTAAATGTAGTAGGGCAATTATCTTTAAATGTAGTAGGGTAATTATCTTTAAATGTAGTAGGGTAATTATCTTTAAAATGTAGTAGGGCAATTATCTTTAAATGTAGTAGGGCAATTATCTTTAAATGTAGTAGGGCAATTATCTTTAAATGTAGTAGGGCAATTATCTTTAAATGTAGTAGGGCAATTATCTTTTAAATGTAGTAGGGCAATTATCTTTTAAATGTAGTAGGGCAATTATCTTTAAATGTAGTAGGGCAATTATCTTTAAATGTAGTAGGGCAATTATCTTTAAATGTAGTAGGGCAATTATCTTTAAATGTAGTAGGGCAATTATCTTTAAATGTAGTAGGGCACTTATCTTTAAATGTAGTAGGGCAATTATCTTTAAATGTAGTAGGGCAATTATCTTTAAATGTAGTAGGGCAATTATCTTTAAATGTAGTAGGGCAATTATCTTTAAATGTAGTAGGGCAATTATCTTTAAATGTAGTAGGGCAATTATCTTTAAATGTAGTAGGGCAATTATCTTTAAATGTAGTAGGGCAATTATCTTTAAATGTAGTAGGGCAATTATCTTTAAATGTAGTAGGGCAATTATCTTTAAATGTAGTAGGGCAATTATCTTTTAAATGTAGTAGGGCAATTATCTTTAAATGTAGTAGGGCAATTATCTTTAAATGTAGTAGGGCAATTATCTTTAAATGTAGTAGGGCAATTATCTTTAAATGTAGTAGGGCAATTATCTTTAAATGTAGTAGGGTAATTATCTTTAAATGTAGTAGGGTAATTATCTTTAAATGTAGTAGGGCAATTATCTTTAAATGTAGTAGGTCAATTATCTTTTTAAATTAAACAAATATATCTTCAGGATCAAGTACATGGAGCCAGTTGATCGATACTGGGGGAGTCTGACCAGCGATGGAAAATGGAATGGAATGGTTGGCAATATTCACAGAAAGGTAGGTCTATTCACTTAGTAAATCAAGATATATATATGCGTAATACGACCAAGTATAAAATGTTTATTACTGAAAGATGGAAATGAAAAACTAGAACGGTTTGTTCAAGTGACATGTGAACAAACCTTAGACATTTTATTTATACTCAATTTAGATGATGAAAGAGACATATTCCAACAGGAGGTTGATATAGGTCTGGGCCTCTTCACCATGACACTTTCTAACCATGGCATTTTCTAATAATTTGTTTTTTTCACCATAACATTTTCTAACCATTGTCTAACTATTTTCTAACCATTGTCTAACTATTTTCTAACCATTGTCTAACTATTTTCTTCACCATGACATATTCTAACAGGAGGCTGATATAGGTCTGGGCCTGTTCACCATGACGTCCATACGGAACACCGTGGTGGACTTCACATCCATCGTCAACATCGGGGACGCCAGGATCCTATCAGGCCGAGGTAGCCCTGAAGTAACGGTGTGGGCCTTCCTGCTGCCCCTGATGCCCGAGGTGTGGCTGGGGATCCTGGTGGCCCTCGGGGTGTATGTGTTGGTAATGTTGCTGCCTGCCTGTCTTCCTCTGCTCAATCTGTCCCGCCTTATGTCCAGTGCCTTCAATGGTGTTCGGGTCCTGTTGCAGCAAGGTGGGTGTGTAGCTCATCCCCCCTCATGTTTAGCCCCATTAGTTTTCAGATTTTATGACGTTCGGCCCATTAGACAGACGGTAAACTAGGTTAGGCGGCTGAATTCTGATAAAGTGTAATTTTTGAAGCTTCCAGACCACAATTGCCCGTAAAAATTGCTCGAAAAAGGGCTCGTGTGACTCCGGCTTTAGGCACTCTTTTGTTATATTATGAACAAGAAGGCTTTTAGGATGACACACACCATCATCCCTTGATTAAGGAGGACTATAACAACTTGTGGTGTTAAAAACGTTCCACGATCTGAGCAGGTTGCGATCAATGAGACACCCTAGACACTAACACAGACTAACGAAATTATTAAGGGGGGTTACCTGATTTTTTTCTCTCCTTATCTCTCTTTCTCTGGCTTGCATCCATTCGGCCCCATTCAGTCTACTGTTTTAAGACGTTTATCCCCATCCAGGTGTCGAGTTTTTCCTGGCGAGCGATAGCGAGCCAGCATTATATGGAGAAATCCGGCTTCACCGGAGAAATTTTTCTATCGAAAAATGTACAAAGTTATCCTACTGTCAAAATCATTTAAAACACATATGTTGGCTCGCTACCGCTCGCCAGGAAAAAGTCGAATTTTATAAACAAATAAGTACTAACCTAACCTAATTGTATTGGTTGATTTGGTACTGGTTGAGAGCTACTGGTTGAAATGGTCACCGTTTCAGATGTGACCGAATCTGCGGGTTGGTGGTGGTGGGAGCGTGTGGTGGTGGGGGTGTGGATGTTGATGACCCTGGTGCTGACCAAGAGCTACGCCGGTAACCTTATGTCACAGCTGGCCGTCAGGGTTATTCCCGAGTATTACCAGTACCTCGAGGACCTGGTGGACAGCAGCGTTGACGTGTATATAGTCGAAGGAACAGCGGAGATATGGGCATTTAGGGTATGTATGATGATGATGATGATGATGATAATAATTATGTTAGGTGTATTTGGGGCACTCTGCTCACTTATCGTAGCAGGAACCGCTGAGATATGAGGGTTTATGGAATGTATTGCATGTGATTAGTTGCACGTGTCCAGCATAAGTATATACTGTGCAAATATACCGTTAACCCCTTGAGGATTATGACGCATTATGACAATTAATTTTGGCTATTATAGGAAGATTTTATGCACTAGCCCGTCATGCACACCACATAAACTGACCATCTTGCCTAAGCGCGTTATGGATGTAGTATAACAAAAAATCTAATACTTAAGCATTTTTCGTGGACCATTCTACAACTCATTTACTATTCATTTACTAAGGCATGCATTTTACCTTCAGCTGAAATAAAACAATAAAAATACAGATTCCAGAAAGTAGGCTCAGTCAATCCCCTCTGAAAGTTCTCCTACCCCATTGACCTATCTTTCCCGTTAATTAGTTAGTTAATATAGGACTTCAGAGAGCCAGCACACTGTAAGTCAAGTACATGTTCAGGACTGGAGCCCCTTTTCGAAAACCCCAGTCCTTTGTTAGTTTAAATAGGACTTTAGAAGTTATCAACCCTTGAGGATTATTAAGCCCACCTTAAAGTCAGGAAGAACGTGACCAGAGTCCCCGAGACCCCCAAGTTTATACATACCCCCAGGTATACCCCCAGGTATACTGGGATTATAAACCCAGAGGTTGTCCTGCTCGGGAACCCCAGATGTCTTCCTTAATCGCAACCAGGACTACAGCCCCCTTTTGAGAACTTTAGTCCCTTGGTCATTTTGCCCCAGTCTCTTGTGTCTCTCCCGTACAGATGGCTACCGAAGGCATTAAAAAAGATGTGTGGAACCTGAGGAACGAGGAACGATTAAATGTAATACGTGATATTGACTTAGCCAACTTTTCCCCTGTTCTTCTCGAGGGTGACAGAGCCATCATCAACTCGGCCGTCTACCTCAAGAAAAGAATGGCTGCCTATTTTACCAAGACAGGTTAGTTAGTATAAGATGCCACTTCCTTTACGGGGGTGGGGGTGGGGGTGGTGGCCTGCTATTTTTCATATTTTTGTTCTGACAGCAAGCTAAATTTGTACATCTTTCGATAGCAAATGTCTCTGGCAAAGCCGGATATCTCCATAAAATACCGACTCGCTATCGCTCGGCATGAAAAAATCGACACCTGGATATGGATAAATGTCGTAAAACAGAAAGAGCAAAAAAGCGAGGTGGGCCCCCTTAATAACCCCAACTACTGCACACCAACAGGTCAGTGTGCGTTCTCCTTAGGCCGAGGCAGCTATATCCCCTCCCTGGACTCCCTGGCTGCTGATAAAGACAGTCCTCTGGTTCCTGCTCTCAGCCGCAAGTAAGATTTTTATTTTATTTTAAAGTGAAACGGCTATAGTCAGGACCTCACACCACTTCTACGTTTACATTGACAGGATATTTGATATGATAGTTATACAACAGTTGACAGGAGATACAGATACTTTATACATGATACACTCTATAAATATTATAGATATTATAAATATTACATATATTATGTTGTTAACCTTTCAGAGTCCAGCAGCTGGTGGAGGCTGGCATGTACAACCATTGGCTGGAGGGCATCTTTCCAAACCTCACCACCTGCCTCAACTCACCCACTAAGTTCGCCATTATGACTCCACTATCCATCAGCAATATTTGGGTACATACATTATTTTGTGGTCAAGGATATCTGTTCAGTTTTTGGAAGCACATTAAGGGGGTTCACCGGCTTTTTGTTATTTTTCATTTTTCCCTTTCTCTCTTTCCCTGGCTTGTATCCATTCAGCCTACTGTTTTAAGACGTTTATCCCCATCCAGGTGTCGATTTCTTCCTGGTGAGCGATAGCGAGCCAGCATTGTATGGAGAAACTGGCTTCACCGGAGACATTTTTCTATCAAACAATGTACAAATTTAGCTTGCTGTAAAAAAAAAATATATATATATATATATGCTGGCTCGCTACCGCTCGCCAGGAAAATATTGACACCTAGATGCGGTTAAACGTCTTAAAACAGTAGGCTGAATGGGGCCGAATGGATATAAGCCAAAGAGAGAGGGAGAGAAAGAATCTTCCCAGAAGGAATCTTTCCAAACCTGACCACCTGTCTCAACTCACCCACTAAGTTCGCCTTTATGACTCCACTAACCATCAGCAATAATTGGGTACATACATTAGTTCGCCATTATGACTCCACTAACCATCAGCAATATTTGGGTACATACATTAGTTCGCCATTATGACTCCACTAACCATCAGCAATATTTGGGTACATACATTAGTTCGCCATTATGACTCCACTAACCATCAACAATAATTGGGTACATACATTAGTTCGCCATTATGACTCCACTAACCATCAGCAATATTTGGGTACATACATTAGTTCGCCATTATGACTCCACTAACCATCAACAATAATTGGGTACATACATTAGTTCACCATTATGACTCCACTAACCATCAGCAATATTTGGGTACATACATTAGTTCGCCATTATGACTCCACTAACCATCAACAATAATTGGGTACATACATTAGTTCGCCATTATGACTCCACTAACCATCAGCAATAATTGGGTATATATGTGGTCAAGAATATCTGAACAAGATAGCTAAAGCAAGAGAGTTGAAATTTCAGAAGAGTCAAAGTTGGGAACACGAGAACAACTAAGATTGTTGCGTACATAAGATTGTTGCGTACATACACGTAACATCCACCATTGGCTTTGAATTGAAGATAGAGATAGTAGGAGGATATAGAGAAGGGTTTGCTGTCTGTTGCCTTAGACAACTGGGTTTTGGTGAGGAAAAGTAAGTCTTATTGGTAGAAGAGAGATGGTGTTCTACACAGAGGAAGTTTATTGGATATTTCGCTAAAAGTTTGACCTCCTTCGATGATTCTGATTTGTAAGATTTGGGAACCTGGCTATCAACTAACAGTCATTTCTTTCCTGCAGGGCATGTTTGTGATCCTAGCCGGGGGAGGAGGGGCTAGTCTCCTGGTGTTCTGCTTGGAACTCTATGCTCGTCGTAAGCATTCATAGTCAACTAAGGAACAATTACACAACAAAAGCAAAATGTATTATTATTTGTGTTATTATCAATAGTATAATGATAATAATTATTGTTACTATTATTACTATTATAATTATTCTTTATAATTGGTAATTTCATTAGGATTCAATTTGGAGATGGATGAAAATTAACACCATTTTCGTAGAAATGTAATAAATATTCACTCACAATGGTTCTTTTACTATAGTAATCTGCAATAAGCGGTACCCCAGTCACCAAACTATTTTTGATAATATATATATATATATATATATATATATATATATATATATATATATATATATACAGGTATATATTATATATATATATATATATACATATATATATATATATATATATATATATATATATATATATATATATATATATATATATACCGTATATATATATATTTACTTAGAGAGAGAGAGAGAGAGAGAGAGAGAGAGAGAGAGAGAGAGAGAGAGAGAGAGAGAGAGAGAGAGAGAGAGAGAGAGAGAGAGAGAGAGAGAGAGAGAGAGAGAGAGATAGAAGACGCAGTTGTGCAGTACGAGAGTGGAGGTAGGTATGGTCGGGAACAAGGTTAAGAGATACAACTTGTCGGGAATATATATACAGAGGTCCCGTAACATAATTGACTCACTTGGCCTTATCCACCTTCACCGACCACATCACGAGCAGTTGGTTATATTGGTTGGCTCTCTGGTGGTAAGTCCGCTGTGTGGTTGACATTCTTACAATTTATCGGAAGTTTGTTGAAGTCATAATTTCAGAGTTAAACACCATATGTGAAGAGTTTTAGTAGAGTATAGTAACCAAAGCAATCACTCAAAAGTTCACGTGATGATGCCATAGAACACATATCTGCTATATTATCAATAATTTCAGATTGGGTCAGAGAATATCTTGTAGCTTTCAATGCTTCCCAAACCAAATTTCTCCATTTATCTACCCTCAAGAACTCCCACAGGTCTATCCCTTATACTTCAACAATGCAAAAAATAACCCTTTATCGTCTCTCAGTATTCTCCGTGTCTCCTTTTCTTTTGATCTCACTTGGAAAGACCATATTACCATCTTTGCTAAAACAGCTTCCCAGAATCTGGGTGTGCTCAACTGCCTCCGAGGGTTCTTTACCTCTGCACAGCTTTTTGCTCAGTACAGGGGCACAGTGCGTACATGTATTGAGTATTGTTCACATGTGTAGGGAGGATCCTCTCACACAGCATTTCATGACATAGTAGAAAAGAAAGCCTTTTGTCTCATTAACTCACGTCCACTCACCGACTCATTAACTCACGTCCACTCACCGACTCTTTGCAATCTGTCTCTCTACACCACAATGTTGCATCTCTCTCGCTATTATACCGCTAATACAATAATCAGTGTTCTTCAGAGCTCTCTAAGTGTATACCACCTCCTCTACGTAAAGTTCGTAGTACTCGTCTTGCAACACAATCCCACTCCTACTCTGTGCAACTGTCCAACCCAAGAGTGAAACGATATTCCCAATCATTCTTCTATTCAACAACTGAGCTCTAGAACTCTCTCCCTGTATCCATCTTCCCCTCATCCTATGACTTAAATTACTTCAAACTTCGTGTATCCAGGTATTTTGGCACGAACATTCCTTGATTTTGGCCCTGTTACTTTTTCAACTTTGGGTGAGGCACTCCTCACAGGCAGTTCTGCCTTTTGTCTCCCTCATCCACACAGAAAAACAAAAAAATCATACCATGCTGAAGTATTGGAAACAGCAAGGGTGTTTTTATGGAGTGTTGTTGGGCTTTATGGTAATGAACCTAATCTAAGTAAAGCACAATGTTCATCCCAATATTTTTTTCCCTTGACACTTCAAGTTTGAACGTGGAAACCTTGGATTACCAGCTCAGCAGCAATATCACTTCATGAAACCTACACTAAGAAGAAACACTGTTATTTATATTAAAGTAAATATGTGACAACAAATCTATATTTGTGAATGTAGGGAAGGAGAGTCGGATATGTGACTGTAATATGTTTCAATGATTGGTTAACTCCATATGTTCAGTTCATGTTATGTTACAGAAGAGGTTAGAACATAATATATCATAGTATACCAAAGGAATATAGTTAGCTTAACGAGATTCGTATAATTAAACTTGCTTTTGGTAGACAAGTCTATGTCGACCGGTTTGCTAAATCATCTGGCAGTTTACAGCTATCATGCTTACAATGACTTATGTATCATTTATCATTAATATCCTTAATTATTAATTATTATGATTGTTTTATCATATATGCAGAAAAAAGGACCATCATGCTATCTCGTCGACCGCTCTTCCACCAAACCCGGCTGGTCGACCGCAAGCGATTCGTATTATTGTGGATGAATGGTTTGTCCCTGAATGCCATCTCCAGGTTAACGGGCATCAGCGCTACCACAGTGGGCAAATGGGTCAGACGGTGGAAGATAAACGGAGACATATATAGCAAACAACAGAGAAAACAAACAACCATCAAAGCTATCGGCACTGAATATGGGGGTATGTGCATCAAACAGGCGGCACTCCTCCTCAAACAACCTTGCAGAAACTACTATGACACGTGGAGCAGACTGGCAGTATACCCCACCAAGTCACCAAGCAAGGATTATGGAGAATTGTACAGCGGACAGATACCTTTCCTGGTGAAATCAAGCTGGTCTGCATATGGGGACATTCTAAACAGTCAGGCACCTTCACTCATGAAACCACCCTGCGACGACTATGAGAAAGCATGCAACGAGCGAACAACTTCGATTATCAAACCACCAAGCTCAGACTATGAGGACATCCAAAACATACAAGCACCTTCCCAATTCAAATTACCCTACACAGGCTACACAAACATTATATCCCCTCACTACCACAGAATGGAACTGTGCAACCTAAATTGATTCAATCTACTGAAGAGAGAAGTCGTAATGTATCTGTGATTCATGTTGGATATGAAATATCTGCAGTGGAGTTTGTGTGGCCAACATGTTATGATTATAGATTGGTCAGCTGATTACTTGGTGAAGATAACATTCTGGATAAAGCAAAAACTACTTAAGGGCGAATTCCTGATATGTAGAACATGATATGAGTATACTGTATATGTTATTATATGAGTATACTGTATATGTTATTATATGAGTATACTGTATATGTTATTATATGAGTAAACTGTATATGTTATTATATGAGTATACTGTATATGTTATTATATGAGTATACTGTATTATGTTATTATATGAGTATACTGTATTATGTTATTATATGAGTATACTGTATATGTTATTATATGAGTATACTGTATATTATGTTATTATATGAGTATACTGTATATGTTATTATATGAGTATACTGTATATGTTATTATATGAGTATACTGTATATGTTATTATATGAGTATACTGTATATGTTATTATATGAGTATACTGTATATTATGTTATTATATGAGTATACTGTATATGTTATTATATGAGTATACTGTATATGTTATTATATGAGTATACTGTATATGTTATTATATGAGTATACTGTATATGTTATTATATGAGTATACTGTATATTATGTTATTATATGAGTATACTGTATATGTTATTATATGAGTATACTGTATATGTTATTATATGAGTATACTGTATATTATGTTATTATATGAGTATACTGTATATGTTATTATATGAGTATACTGTATATGTTATTAGTGATTCTTTGGAGTTGGAAACGAATATCTTGCCAAATAAACAGTTGATGTGACTTTGTTCATAAGTCCACTGCAGTTAACCGATAATTGAAGAATGCTTATATAAGTAAGATACATGTATTGCAAAGATGCAAGATCTGTAACTCCAAGATATCTTCAGATTTAAGAGCGAATAGGCGCAATCTACGACTTTTCCATAGTTTTATTTCATTATGAAATTATAATATCTTTAGATGACAATATATTATGCCTAATCTACAAAAAAAAAATCTGCGGGCATCGATTACAATCTACAGGACAGTTACATTCTTAAAATATATTGAAAACATTGCTTACAACATTGGGTTTCTTTTTCTGGAAGAGTACGACTGTGAAATGGAACTGACAAATGTTCGTGAGCCCTTGCGACAATCTTTATGCAAATAAATCAATTTAGATTGGTGTTCAGATCAAATCCGCTGTATATATATAAACACATAATATGTATCTATCAATATATAACTGCATCTGAACATCAAGCTAAATGAATATATTTGCATACAGAAAATCACAAGAGCTTACAAACATTTGTCATTAGCTGTACGGTGGCGGTAATAAGTATTGTCCCATCTGCCATTACGTTTGCCTCGGTCTGGGCTGCATTAATGTCTGTCAGATGTTGAATTGGGTGGATAAGTGTAGGAACACGTTTGTATATCTCACTCGAAACAAATAAATCAAGTTTTAGATGTTGCTGATAACAATTATTGATCAACACATACTTGGTGTAAATGTCCACACAGTCTTACCTATGGACATATTAATGCATGTATATGAGTTTCTTCAAACAATACTTTCACATCTATCTATCTATTTATCTGTTTTGCTCTCTCTCGCTCTCTCTCTCTCTCTCTTTATATATATATATATATACAGTATAATATATATATATATATATATATATATATATATATATATATATATATATATATATATATATATATATATATAGAGAGAGAGAGAGAGAGAGAGAGAGAGAGAGAGAGAGAGAGAGAGAGAGAGAGAGAGAGAAAGAGAAAGAGAGAGAGAGAAAGATTCTGTGAATATGTTTGTCAGTGACTTGTTAATTAAGAAGCGTACAGTTCAATCGCTATGTTGTACACAATAATAAAACGTCTTCTTCGTCCCTTGGTTTTTATTTTGTACCCCCAGCGTAACACAAATCTGCATATTAAACTCATCGCCTTGGGGTGATGAAGAAACTGCAGAGGCATATAGTTGGTGTTTCTTTGATTTAAGATCTGTATGTGGTAACTCAGGTTCGAATCCCAGGTCGATCACATGCTCTCATTGATTTCATTGGGAGGTGTTTGGTGTTGGAGTGGAATTAATAAAAATAAGATTTATTCAAGTTCAAGATAAATTCCTAGCAAGGCTTTCCTTTGTGGTTAAGTGCCCAACAATTACTTCTTCCATTCATTTAATCATTAGGCTATCATGGTGCAGTTGGGTATTTGTACAGGCTTAGATTATTATCCAGTATTCGAGAATGGATAATATGTCGTAGGCCGAACTAATGGGCCGAACGTCATAAAATCTGAAAAGTAATGGGGCTAAACATGAGGAAGAAGGGGGTCCAGAAAAACGACCCATCTCCCATTAATCATAAGAACATAAGAAAATGGGAGTCTGCAGAAAGCCGATTGGCCTAAGCAAGGCAGATACCTGGCCTAAGCAAGGCAGATCCCTGCCTCAACCTGTATAGTTATTGAATTAGTACAGACGCTCATAATGATTATCTATATAATTATCTATATCATTATCTATATCATTATCTATATCATTAACCTTTAAAGCGCGAAGCTATGGTATTTGAAATGTCTCGCCAGGCAAAGGTATTTTGGTTCATTCCTGACGAAAATCGTCAAATATCCATATACAGTATATCATAAATATTTATCCATATGCACCTATTTTACTATTAATATGAACATATGAACATTGAAAAGCAATAAAACAACTGGTAACAGCAATTGTCTGGTGAAAATAATATATTATAGCCCCACAGTCGTAATCTGACCCAGACACACCCTCCCTCTCTAATGTCTTGCATGGTACTTTGATACGAAGGGTGGTCTCAGACTGGCTTAGAGGGTTGGCGATACACTTCCCCATCCTCCCCCCTCTCTCCCAGCCTTCCTTGCACGAAAATACTCAATAAATATGGGAATAATAGGGAAAATACCGGAAAATTGAGGAGGGGGGAAGAAGAGGGAAAGGTGGGGGGGGGGGGGGAGGGGGGACACATGTGGAGGAGTGATAGAAGGTAATGGAGGGGAAATATCTAATTTAATCACATATTGCTTTGTTTTGAGTGCTAGTGAGGTGTTTTGAGAGAAAGATAAAAAAAGCGAGGTTGGCTCCTTTAAACACTATAACTATTTTCTCCTTTACAGTTATTAGTTCTGAGGATTATGACGAATGGAGTCTTGGTGTTGGTGTATCTGGTTTTCTTTATTGAAGTGTATGGGACGGCCCAGCTTGGAGTAACAACTAATGGTGCGTTATAAGAGACTTAGCATGCAGGTACACTTGGTCAAAAAAGTATCTAAACCCCTATGTTGATCATCTGGCGTGTACAGCTCGGTAGGGTTGGCTCTCTACATGCAGCTATATCCATCTGTACTACTACCTACCTATACTACCTACGACCTACTACCTATACTACCGAGCTGTACACTCCAGATGATCAGCGTATGGGTGTAGATATTTATTTGACTGAGTGTACATGATTAAAATCAACAATATATGGATCGTACTTAATTTAATAAATTTTATAGGATATCTAACATACACTGCATAGACTGTTCGAAACTATTTAACCGAAGTATATATATATTCATGATAATTCTGTATGTAAAATTAGTATTCATGTTCACCTTAACTATCCTGGTGGATCACATAAATTATATGCTTTCATTAATTTCATTGGAAGTGTTTGGTGTTGTGGTGAAATTAATCACAAATAGATAATACACTGTGTTTTATTAATAGATAATACACTGTGTTTTATTAATAGATAATACACTGTGTTTTATTAATAGATACTACACTGTGTTTTATTAATAGATAATACACTGTGTTTTATTAATAGATAATACACTGTGTTTTATTAATAGATAATACACTGTGTTTTATTAATTGATAATACACTGTGTTTTATTAATAGATAATACACTGTGTTTTATTAATTGATAATACACTGTGTTTTATTAATAGATAATACACTGTGTTTTATTAATAGATAATACACTGTGTTTTATTAATAGATAATACACTGTGTTTTATTAATTTATCATCCAAGTAGTTGAGGACAGTCAGAGAACATGGGTTGGACTGGCACTGAACGAGATCATTGGTGCTACACAGCGAGACAACGATTTTGTCATTTTTCTCGTGGACATACATTCATCCGTAAGTACAAAATTGCCAGTAATGATTCTGACACTGTTCCTTATAAGCTTAAAATGTTTGAAGGTTAAGTAAGTGTTGTATTGATCGTTAGTTACTACGATCTATATACCTTTACGATCTATATACCTTTACGATCTATATACCTTTACGATCTATATACCTTTACGATCTATATACCTTTACGATCTATATACCTTTACGATCTATATACCTTTACGATCTATATACCTTTACGATCTATATACCTTTACGATCTATATACCTTTACGATCTATATACCTTTACGATCTATATACCTTTACGATCTATATACCTTTACGATCTATATACCTTTACGATCTATATACCTTTACGATCTATATACCTTTACGATCTATATACCTTTACACGGATATATTATTATGATCCCTTTAAGGGGAGGTTTTTAGTTGATTATCTACATTTCCATCAAGCTTAAAATTACACCCCCTAGACCCCCTTTCAAGATAAATTTGTACATTTTTCGGTAGAAAAATGTCCCGGCCGAAGGCCGGTTCCCCTTAAATTACAGGCTCGCTATCGCTCGCCAGGAACAAATCGACACCCTAAATGGCACGAATGGTCTTAAAATTGACATAAATGGGGCGAGGGTTCTTGAAATCGCCAAACTAATGAGGCGAACGTCTTAAAATGTCAAAAGCAATGGGGCTAAACATGAGGGAGAAAGGGGTCCAGAAAAAAATCCTCCAGGTGAAAATCTCCCCTTAACCCCTTTCAGCACGTTGACGTAATGTTCATCAAGTTCTGGTGACCATTAGACGATATTATGCAGTTAATAATCTACCTCCAAGATTTCTTAAATTAGAGCTCAACCCAAAATAATCGACACCTAAAGGGCACGAAAGGTCTTAATATTGACAAAATAATGAGGCAACATGTCTAAAAATCGCCAAACTAACGGAACGAACGTCTTCAAACCTCAACAGTAATATTTCCTTCTCAAGCTGTATAATATAGCCTCATTCCAGGTGTCATCGTGCTAAAAGGGTTAATTACACGTTTCAAGTTTTGTGTATTTTGCATTCCAGTTACTAAGTATAAGTGAAGTAAGGACTCCATGGGGTGTTAGTTTGTTCCAAGTAGCGCTGGACGGGGAACCTCTCAATACGACCCAAGCACAAGTTTCCCAGATGGTGGCCCAGGCTCGAAAAGTAAGTATAAGCCTTTCAAGATTCTACTATAACTGTCTTTTCTATTTTCTGGCTAGTATTAGGCTATTTTATTCAGATTAGGAAGGGTATATGGAAGTCAGAGGGTTAATTGAGATAATCTTTACCCTTTCAATTCCCACAGATCCTAGCTAAGCTGTATACAATCGTCTAAGGATAGCCAGAATAAACTGCTAAACCGCGTCATATCCTCAAGGGGTTTAGATTTTACTTAGTGATCTTGGCCCCATTCAATGTTCTTTCCTCTCACTAAAACATTACGCTTTCCATAACGCAGTTGGGGCTGAGTACATGATAAGATTGATATCCAAAATTCGAAAATGGTTATCAATCGTGATCGTGTACTCAACCTTTGACTGTGTTGGTGGTGTTATGGTTTAGATGCTTATGTTCTGGGTGTAGTGTCCCGAGTTCGAATCCCGGGAGTACCATATATGCTTTCATTAGTTTATTCAAGTACATTGGAGTCTGTAATGGATGATTAATGTTAAGGGGACACTGACTGTTTTTTTGCCCTATAAATTAATTCATTCTTAAATTCTTAGTTTCCTCGCTAGACATCACTCAAACTTAGAAAAACATCCCCTACACCTCCCTTCAAGATAAATTTGTACATTTTTTGGTAGTAAAATGTCCCGGCCGAAGGCCGATTCCTCTTTCAATTACAGGCTTGCTATCACTCGCCAGGAAATAATCGACACCTAAATGGCATAATAGGTCTTAAAATGTATAACGAAATGGGACGAAAGGTCTTCAAATCGCCAAACAAATGGGCCGAACGTCTAAAAATCTGAAAACTAATGGGACTAAACACTAGGGAGAAAGGGGACCAGACATATGACCGTCTCTCCTTAAGAACGGGGTGTTACTTATATACTCTCCTTAAGAACGGGATGTTACTTATAAACTCTTGCATCACAAATCACCAGGTAAGGGCAGTGTCTATGCCCTCGACAGTAGTGGTGGTGAGCGACGACCCAGCCTTCCTCACCACCTTCGCCGAGTGGTCCCTCAAGGGCCGCCTACTGGTGTGGTCCACCAGGCTCCTCGTCCTCACCCGCCTACCACTCACCAACTTATACCAGCTTCGCAAGACTCTCTCCATGACTAACTCTATGTTGATTCAAATAGTCCAGACTCCAAAACGCAGGTGAGACAGTAAAAATAATGTATGCACTCCAAATAATGTATGCACTCCAAATAATGTATGCACTCCAAATAATGTATGCACGCCAAATAATGTATGCACTCCAAATAATGTATGCACTCCAAATAATGTATGCACTCCAAATAATGTATGCACTCCAAATAATGTATGCACGCCAAATAATGTATGCACTCCAAATAATGTATGCACGCCAAATAATGTATGCACGCCAAATAATGTATGCACTCCAAATAATGTATGCACTCCAAATAATGTATGCACTCCAAATAATGTATGCACTCCAAATAATGTATGCACGCCAAATAATGTATGCACGCCAAATAATGTATGCACTCCAAATAATGTATGCACTCCAAATTAATGAAACGTACTCAATACTGTATACAATTAATTTAATTATTTTATATATTTTTTAAAAGGGTTGAGTGATATTCTAATAGGAAACCGCTGCATTAGGGATACTTTCTTCTATTATTTCCTAATAACACAAATTAATGAATCCCCTCAGCCTCCCGATCACTCTCCCTCTGTCTTTCATTATTCCACAGCCACTCTCTCCTGTCCTCTCTTCTCTTCCCTCATTACTTAGCTTAATATTACATACAAAGAGTTAAACTATGTCCAATTTATAGGGTTAATGTACAGTCGCGCTAATAAGTCATGTTCCATCTGTCATTACGTTTGCCTTGTTATGTGCTGTATTAATGTCTGTCAGATGTTGAATAGGGTGGGTAAGTGTAGGAATAAGTTTGTATATCCTCCTCGAAATGAATAAATAAAGTTTAGATATTGTTAAAATCAGTTATGGCTCAAAATATACTTGGTGCCGAGAAATGACTTATTAGCGCGACTGTACAGCCAGTTTTGTAAGCCTACAAGTGACGAGCCACTTGCTCTCCATCTACTCATTGTTGTATTCAATTGACCACTTGCGAGTTTCAGGCAATAAGGAAGTTGGAGCTGTAAACATCGATATAAAACAGAATTGCAATAATAATGTAAGTTTTTGATGGATAGATAGTAATGTTAAATTTGGTTTTACTTGTTTATAAATTTACTACGACCGTAAAATATCTGGCAATTCTCCTAAATATCGATATATATACCTCTAACGTCCTTATAGCTTGAAACTCGCAAGTGGTCAGGTATTAAATCACGGAATACCTTCACTGTTTATCCCTTTCCGTATTTCTATTCCAGTCAACATTATCCCTAGCTGTACCGGTGACTTCCTGTTTGTTATATTCCAGTCAATATTATCCCTAGCTGTACCGGTGACTTCCTGTTTGTTATATTCCAGTCAACATTATCCCTAGCTGTACCGGTGACTCCCTGTTTGTTATATTCCAGTCAACATTATCCCTAGCTGTACCGGTGACTCCCTGTTTGTTATATTCCAGTCAACATTATCCCTAGCTGTACCGGTGACTTCCTGTTTGTTATATTCCAGTCAACATTATCCCTTGCTGTACCGGTGACTTCCTGTTTGTTATATTCCAGCCAACATT
Source organism: Paralithodes platypus (assembly GCA_032716605.1). NCBI lineage: Eukaryota > Metazoa > Arthropoda > Malacostraca > Decapoda > Lithodidae > Paralithodes > Paralithodes platypus. Next base: position 21,207,268 of record CM064484.1, read on the forward strand.
ATCCCTTGCTGTACCGGTGACTCCCTGTTTGTTATATTCCAGTCAACATTATCCCTTGCTGTACCGGTGACTTCCTGTTTGTTATATTCCAGTCAACATTATCCCTAGCTGTACCGGTGACTTCCTGTTTGTTATATTCCAGTCAACATTATCCCTAGCTGTACCGGTGACTTCCTGTTTGTTATATTCCAGTCAACATTATCCCTAGCTGTACCGGTGACTTCCTGTTTGTTATATTCCAGCCAACATTATCCCTAGCTGTACCGGTGACTTCCTGTTTGTTATATTCTGGCAACTAATAGACGATTTGATTTATCCTACGAAGGATGTTTACCAATTACAAGGCTGCAGACTATCTCAATTAATTTCTTTAGCTACCATATATCCTTCCTAAGCTGCATGAAATCGTATAAATATAGCTAGAATAAAATATGATAGACGTCGCTGGTATAGCAAGGGTATACGATTTTACTGTATTTTTTACCCCATTTCTTATTTAACTGTGTTGGTGGTGTAATGGTTTAGATGCTTATGTTCTGGGTGTGGTGTCCCGAGTACGAATCCCGGGAGGACCATATGCTTTCATTAGTTTATTCCTGTGCATTGGGGTTTGTAGTTGATGATTAATTTTAAGAACGGGGTGTTACTTAATACTTTACTTGTTTTAGAGTCAAAATGTTCGTGGAAGAGCCATATCGTTCGGAAGAAGCAACGCCTTTGTCCCCGGCTTTCTGGTCTCCCGATAGAGGGCTTATCAGGACTATGTCACTCGCATTTTATCCGGAGAAGTTTTTACAGTAAGTTGTTCAGTAATTTGTTCACTGTATGGAATCCCTCTCTCTCTCTCTCTCTCTCTCTCTCTATATATATATATATATATATATATATATATATATATATATATACTATACCAGTATATATCTTTCTATCTCTCTACCTATCTCTCTCTCGCTCTCTCTCTCTCCAAGGGAGGTGGTCAATAGTAATTGAATTGATACGTTTAAGAAGAGATTGAACGATCATCTGATGGAGATTGGATATATATTTAAAATAAGTAGGTATGTGAGTGTAAATTCCCCTTCTAACTAATTGTTTTCTATCTTATATAAAAAAACTTTCCTTATGGGCATTTTTGACCAATAAGGTTACACTGCATCCTATTATCCAGTATGATTTTATAACCAGAGGAAATCAAAGAAGTGCTGCCGAAGAGCCTCCCAGTCGGCAGCGCCAAAGTGCCACAAGCGCCGGCGGCTGGGAGGATTGGGTGGCCGTACCGGAGAGATAGGAGTGGTGACAGAGATAAGTTTATGGTCGGAGGAGCCCAGAGGAGAGAAAAGATTTACAGTATAAGCAGAAGGGTTAGAAGTTAGAAATAAGTCAAGAATATGATTTTATAGCATATATAAATACATACAACAAAATTTATCATACTTTCTATCCATAAGAAACCTAAATTACCATTAAATTATGTCTATTATCGATGCTTACGAATCCAACTTCCTTATAGCCTGAAACTCGCAAGTGGTCAAGTGGACGCTATATTTCCAGATTGTCGCACCGGCCTCGTCTTGTGGTATCCAGGATGATCTCCACCACGCAGGCTACAATAACAATAGACGACCCAGACTATCCTGGGGAGAAGAAAGTCATCGGCCTCATCCCGGAAAATCAGCTCATTGAAGTCATCGCTGCGGATCTTAATTTCTCGTATAGTATATTATGACGACGCCTTCTTCCTTTTATTATGGCTATTATTAGACGACTTTATGCAGACTAGGAAGGTATCATGTAGTTAATTAAGTCTACCTTAGTTATACTTCGAATTCCCTTAAGGGCAGAATTTTTGTTTTGCATATAATTTATATATTTATTATAATATTCTACTTCCTTCCCTAGGCCTCTCCAAAAAAACTAGAACAAATTGGGAATGGGCCTGAGCAATTAGATAGATAGACACAAAGATAGAAGATGTAAATTGAGTTAATATCTGTCCATATAGGATCAAATATATGGAGCCTGCTGACCGGTACTATGGGGCTCTGACCAGCGATGGAGGGTGGAATGGCATGGTTGGCAATGTATACCGGAAGGTGAGATAATATAATGTATAAATATAGCTTAATAATATAAATAATAATGATAATATTATTAATGATAATAACAAAAACAATAATATTAATACAATTATCTTAGTTAAGAATAAGAACAAGGCATGTAATAGTTACCTCTATGACATCTATGGAATGCACATCTCTTACAAACGTTATATACAAAATCGGTATCCAAAATTAGAAAATAGAGAAAAGAAACTTGATTTGATGACCAGATGGATCCAAAAATAGTATTGATTGATCAATACATACATATATCACTGACTCAACACACTTTAAACTCGCACAAAGACGCATATTCTGTCAGGAGGCAGATATGTATCAGAACACTGATAGAAACAAGAGATGATGACAAAATGGATACACAGATAATATTGACTGACAAATGAGCTAGTCAAACTGACTCCTCCTCATAGGTTGATCCTCACGCGGTTGCTTGAAAAAAAATGGCTGTTATATATGTGTTAACTCAGTTAATCGGAGGTTAAGATCGAAATAGTTTTCAAGTCAAGTTTTGAATGTTTGAATAGTATAGCAGTCAATGACACTGGATGAGAGTCCATTCTGTAAGTTAAATGACATTAGATGACATTTAGAACTGTTACTCCTACATACTTAGACTCACACCAAGACTCATAATCCGTCAGGAGGCAGACATAGGACTTGGCCTCTTCACGATGACACCCGTACGAAACTCCGCCGTTGACTTCACCTACATCGTCAGCATCAGCGACACTCGGATTATGTCTGGTCGAGGCAGTCCCGAGGTGATGGCATGGGCCTTTCTGTTGCCCATGGCCACTGAGGTCTGGTTGGGGATCTTTCTGGCCCTTGGGGTGTATGTAGGGATGCTGTTGCTGCCTTCCTGTCTTCCTCTTCAGACGCTAAATCATTCCAGGCTTATGACCAGCGCCTCCAACTGTGTCCGCGTTCTTCTACAACAAGGTGGGTGTACACTCAGTGGCACAAGTTGTGGTTCTTTCTGAATTCTTGAGCTGCTTAAGTGAACCAACAAAATACACTTAACAGCTGAAAACTAATGAAAAGATGTGATTCAATTCGGAATAGCTTCGAAAATTTACCAGGATGACCCAGAGTGTATAGTCGGGGACTAAAGTGATAGTCAATTCATGGACAATTAAAATGTAAAACTTGCAAACTAATCAAACCAAAACTGGAACAAAGACAATATAAAGGCAAAATAACTGATCAAAATCGCTATGTAACGCTAGTAACGCTTAGTAACGCTATGTAATCGCTAGTAACACCCCTTTCTTAATTCCAAACTAAACCCAAATCACTGAACGGTATATAGTGAGGCAGTGTATCAGGTCCATATGGTGCAGCCTTTACCATATGAAGCTAGTTCACTGATTCACTGACATATTACCAATCTATTCAGGTTTATCTTTGGGGCACAGCTTATGTCCGTGATTATACTATTGCTTTAGTCCCCAATTCTACAGGCGGATTACTAAAATAGCTTAACCTTGAGAAGAATCTGTTATAACCAACAGAGATATGGTTCTTGACATTACAAACAATTGTTCCTAGCACTAGTATAGTTTGTAATAAGAACAATGGCTGCAAAAAGATTGTTTACAGAGGGCTAGATTAATTCTCTTCGTATACAAGGATGAATTCTATCACACTATTCTGGCTATCATTAGATTATATGCAGCTTAAGTAGGACGTCAAGGAACTCAATTATACCTCTGACTCCATTACATCATTTATAAACTGAATATTAATCGTCTGAAGATATCCATATAAACTGGTAAAACACCTCATGATATTCAAGAGGTCATTACTGAAATGAGCAATGCGTCTCACAATACATCACAGACACTTTTCAGTTTTCAAGGTCTAAATGTCATATTGTTTCTTCGAAAAGTGTAAAGATACTTTTTGGAGGTATTATATATTGAATTATACGTAATACTATAATATGTACTGTAGTATCGAGTGGTTATTTGTACGACATTTTTACAAATTACTTCAATAACAAACTGTTCAATGTTCAGTATTGTTTTACCAGATGTGAGTGAGTCCCCGGGATGGTGGTGGTGGGAGCGTGTGATGGTGGGGATGTGGATGTTGATGACGCTGGTGCTGACCAAGAGCTACGCTGGCAACCTAATGTCACAACTGGCTGTCAGGAATATTCCTCAACATTACCAATATCTGGAGGACCTAGTAGACAGCAGAGTGATTCTATATATAACAGAAGGAACGTCCGAGTTATCGGCCTTTATGGTATGATTAAAGTTATATTTTTGAAGATCTTGTACAGTGCCTGCCAGCTTGAGAGAGCGGCCATTTATTTGGACTTCATATTGGTACTCTAATTATCAAACAACAGGCAAATATTTTACTTTTGAGCATATTGAACTTAGATCCAAAAACCAAGCCATATGTCCTGTACTAGTATTGCGTATGCACTGTAGCCTATATATTTGAATGTAAAGAACAGTAAATGTGAACAGTGGCACCAATATGGTGGAGGTTGACTGATCTGTGCTGCCATAGGGTCTCTACTGTTAGCATGCAGTAGCCTCTCTAGGATGTTAATATCAAGGTCCTTATACAGTACCTTATTCCCTGTTTTTGTTACGCTTGTAGTCAAAGTACATTTCCATGGATTTCTTCACGCAACTACCTTCCTCCATCATCCCTACATTCCAAATGTTCTGTGTACAAGCCATAGTTGTAGTGCGGGCAATCATCGAACGTGGCGTGGCTCTGGTGGCAAAGTTACCTCTATTATATATATCCGTTATAAAAATCGCCACCTGTAAGTGGCACCGATTAGCGTGTCGCCCCTCGGTAATTTGTGTAGGGTTTTTTCCCATAGATAGGTTGCCCGCCAAGGCTATCGAGTCCCATCCACCCGAAAACACCCCTTTCAGATACCAGGGGGACAGCTATCACCAGAGACACCCCTATTACAGGGGGACACACCCCTTTCAGATACTAGGGGAACAGCTATCACCAGAGACACCCCTACTACAGGGGGACCACACTCCTTTTAGATACCAGGGGGACAGCTATCACCAGAGACACCCCTATTACAGAGGGACCACACCCCTTTCAGATTCCAGGGGGACAGCTATCACCAGAGACACCCCTATTACAGGGGGACCGCCTAACACCATAGACAACCCTAACCTATAGGGGAAGAGCGGAGGAGGAGATGTACCCGAACTCTTCTGGGGAGCCCAGGGACCCTGACTTAAACATCAGGGGGAAGAGGGTGTAGGCTGTGCTATTCAGGGCTGGGGACTGGTCAGTGCAGGAAAAGGACCTTGAAGCCCCACACTATGAAGGGGACCGCAGTGCGCAAGAGGGCCATGGAGGACGAGGAGTTCATGCAACCCGACTCCTCTGAGTCCCCCAGGACTCCCTCACACACCATAGCTAGGCCCTTGCCATCACCAATACCCATCCCCACACCACCTACCCCTTCTCATCCTCCCCCACTCACTTGCCCTGCAATCCGAACTACTCTGTCTGTGTGTGGTGTATGTGAATTAATATCTCCAAACCCAGAAAACTCCACAATTTATTCACATACTGTACAACACACACATCGTCACAAAACAATCACTTGATTTGAAGAGTTATGGTCTTTAACATTCTTATGACGAAGGTTTGTGCTACGTTTCAACATTGTATTGATGCCATCTAACCCATTCAATTATGGAATGATTAAGAATTAAAAAACACAATTTAATTACCAAATCGCCGAAACACCCCTTGAGAGAGGAGCCGCGAAAGTTCAAACCCGGCTGGGCTCTACGGGTTAATAAAGTGTTCCTCCACAAAAGGTATTTAGGTTCATATACTATATGTCTCTAAGTAATGTAATGCTACCATATTTTCACACTCACCTCTTCACCTTCTAGCATGAACCCACAGTTCATGCATGCAACAGTAAAGTTGGGAGGCATATGCTAGGCTGCGCTTGGCAGAGACGCTCATTTCCTTATCATTGCTCTTCAAAGTCTGTGGTGGATAACTCGAGTGAGTTATCCAGCCTGGCACACAGGGGCTGCTGCAGCATTCCACACGTTACTTACCCAGATGGAACATCACAAGTGTCCAATAACTCCAGTTTCCTATTTACTGCTAAATGAACAGAGGCATAGGGTGTAAAGAAACTATCCCTCCGTCTCAATCTACCTGGGAATCGAACGCAAGGCCTTTCAGTGTAAATTGAGCATGCTACAATTGCACCAAAGTTCATCCAACAGGTAAGAAATAATATAATTGCTCAAGGCAAGATTAATTTGGCCTTTATTATGTTCTTACAGCTGGCCACTGAAGGCGTTGTGCGAGATGTGTGGAATATAAGGCATGAGCAGCGTTTTGTACCAGTAAATACCGATGATTTGCCCGATTTCGATGCCATGATTCTTGAACATGACGCGGCTTTCATCACTGGAACTCCCTACCACCTGAGGAGGATGGCTGCATATTATACGAAAACAGGTAAATATCTCGAGAATTATGACTTGTCTTAGCAGATTATTTTGGCTGTCAATAGACATTTATATACAGCTTAAGAGGGATATATGGGCGTTAAAAGCGTAAAGAATATATCATTATATTTTTTTAAACCTCATACTTCCACCCTTCGAGGCATTCATCTCGTCACGGGGGTGAACTAAAAATACATTGCTCAACAATGCCAAGAATAATCAAAGCCCTCAATAAAAAATAAAAAAATATTATGATAACCCCCAAAATATCGCAGCAGATAGTGTTAACATTGATAAATGACCTCCAACAGGACAGTGTGCTTACTCCCTAGGCCACGGTAGCTTTATGCCTTCCATGGACACTTTGGTAGCAGCTAAGGACAGCCCTCTGGTTCCTGTCATCAGCCGCAAGTAAAAACACGCAAAGAAGCGTATGAATCATTATCTTTACAGCCGAAGACATACCCAACAAGATTTGATTGACTTATGTTATACCTTTCATTTCTTGCAGTGGCTGTACAGCTCTAAGCATATAATATAGGTTATACTAGTTCCTCTCCGTAAACTTATACATCCAAGTTCTGAAGCATCTGGGCTATAATAAAGTAATATATTGTCTTGTTTGTGTTTTATACTGATACAAATGGGTGCATCACCATTTATGCTCTTAACTGTGCTATTGCCCACACAAGTATCGTTCCTTTCCTAAAGAGTGGTGTGGTTAGTTAGTTAAAATACGACTTCAGAGCCTATCAACCCTTCTGGATTGTTCAGTCAGCACACTGTAAGTCAAGAATAGCGTCAGAACTGGGGCACCTTTCGAGAACTGCAGTCCTTCGGTGTGCTAGATCTGGCAACATGGTAGTCTCCCCCTCTACACTCGCTCCCTCTTTCCCTCCCCTTGGATAACTTCCGAGGTTTACGAGCAGGTTGTGAAGCATTTGAACTACTGCCACGTTGCCACATTCATTAAGTCGCTCTCCTGGAGAGGAACGAAACCTTGGTGAGGAAATAGTGCAAAGGCTACTATACAGTAATATATATATATATATATATATATATATATATATATATATATAAACTTATCAATCATAGTATGTTGCTTGTTCAGTCAATTTATAAAAGTGGATATGACTCAACAAAACTATCATCCTTGACTGCAGCTCCTTTACCTTTCAGAATAATGCAGATAGTGGAGGCTGGTCTGTACGAGCACTGGAGGGTGGGACTATATCCAAACCTCACAGTTTGTCTTAACTCTCCCACCAAGTTCACCTTAATGACTCCACTGGCCATCAGGAACATTTGGGTAATGTACTGTATACTGTTATAACTTAACTCGTAAACTGCGAAGCTATGGTAGTTCAAACCCTCCCGCCAAGCGAAGGTATTTGATTCTATTCTGACGAAAATCATCATAGTACCATATATATAATTATTACTTATCCATATGTACCTATTATACATTCATTATGAACATATAAACATTTAAGAGCAATAAAAGATGTGGGAATAGCATTTGTGGGGTAAAAAAGACGTATTATTGCCGCAAGGTCGTATCATGAGGCGAGAGCCAGAACGGCGTATATGCTCTCTCTCTGAGCTGTAGAGCGACACTGAGGCCTTGCACTAGAAGTCTCTCTGTTGCTAGGATCTCTAGCTGTCTCGCCCGTGTTAAAGAGATCGCGTGAGGGAAATTCGCGCTGAAAATTACCCGATAAAAGGGGGAATAAGAAGAAAAATAGCTTATAATTGAGGATGGTGGAAAAAGGGGGGAAGGAGGGTAAGGGGGGAGGGACACTTATGTATGAGTGGTAGCAAGTAATGGAGGGGAATTATCTCACCTAATCACAAATTACTTCGTTTTGAATGCCACTGGAGTGTTTTAAAGTTATTTGTTTATGCTCTGGATCTATTGAGGATGGTCGTAGTACACCAGAAAAAAACTCTATTGAGGACGGTCGCCGTTTATGGGTTAAAGGAATATAAAAAATAAGAAAACGGTATATAAAATAATTGGGTATACAAATATTCATATATTATTTATCCTCATTATTAGTTGTGTTTACTACTATCAATATAGCTTTATGAGGGTTTAATATTTCAACAATTGTATTGACGCTTTTCATATATATAAATGCACGAATGTAGGACACCTTACTTCTTCAAGAAGGTCTCCAAAAGGGACGACCATGGCAGAAACAACCTCCAGTCTGCCGGACATGCCACCATTGTCAAGTCTACAGTGTTATTTCTGCTACATGGATTAAGGGAGCCCACCTCGCTTGTTTTCTCTTTCTCTCCCTCTCTCTTTGGCTTGTATTCATTCGGCCCCATTCAGCCTACTGTCTTAAGACGTTTACCCCCATCAAGGTGTCAATATTTTCCTGGCGAGCGGTAGCAAGCCAGTATATATATATTTTTGTTTTGACAGCAAGCTAAATTTGTACATTTTTCTATAGAAAAATGTCTCCGGCAAAGCCCGATTTCTCCATACAATGCTGGCTCGCTATCGCTCGCCAGGAAGATATCGATACCTGGATGGGGATAAACGTCTTAAAACAGTTGGCTGAATGGGGCCGAATGGATACAAGCCAGGGAAAGAGAGAAAAGGAGAGAAAGATAAAAAAAAAGCCGGTGACCCCCCTTAAGACTAATATCATCAAAGGAGCAGACGACCTAACTAAAGCAGTCCCTCACCTGGACTGCACCACTCTCAACTCTGTTTTGATATTCTCTTTACCACCGCAGGGACCCCCTCGCTTGAAGCATTATTATGTTTTTGTTACACCAACCAACTTTACATCTAAACTCAATTAAGGGGACATGTGCTGCTTTTGTGGTCACCCTTCTTCCTCATAAGCACCCCCAATAGTTTTCAGATTTTATGACGTTCGGCCCATTCGTTTGGTGATTTTAATACCTTTTGCCCCATTTCGTTGTCAATTTTAAGACCTTTCATGCCATTTAGGTGTCGATTTTTTCGTGGCGAGCGATAGCGAGCCTGTAATCTTAAGAGTAACCGGCCTTCGGCCGGGATATTTTAATACCGAAAAATGTACAAATAAATCTAGAAGGGGGATCTGATGGATGTTGTTTTAAGTTTGATGGAGGTCTAGGGAGGAAACTAAAGAACATAATAAATAAATGAAAACATCTACCAAAAAGTGAACCATCCCCCTTTAATGAAATCAACAAATACATGTGGCACTCCGAGGACTCGAACCTAGGATACTCACATCGAAATTCCGCGTACTATACATTAGGCCATCAAGACAGCATGCCAAACACAGGAGTGTTTTGAAGAGAGAAACTACTGTCCCACCACTACAGAGGCTGACTGTCACCATCTCTCTATGGCAAAATAAGAACAGCATTGGAATTAGGTTAAGAAGTGTGAAGCCATTGTGGACTTGTGTAAGAAAGCATGAAGCTGTGTATCTGAGAAGAAACCTAGAATTAAGGGAGCACACCTCGCTTATTTTTCTCTTTCTCTTCCTCTCTCTTTTGCTTGTATTCATTCGGCTCCATTCAGCCTACTATTTTAAGACGTTTACCCCCATCCAGGTGTCAATATTTTCCTGGCCAGCGGTAGCGAGCCAGCATATATATATTTTTGTTTTACAGCAAGCTAAATTTGTACATTTTTCGATAGAAAAATGTCTCCGGCGAAGCCGGATTTCTCCATACAATGATGGCTCATTATCGCTCCCCAGGAAACAAATCAACACCTGGATGGGGATAAACGTCTTAAAACAGTTGGCTGAATGGGGCCACATGGATACAAGCCAGAGAAAGAGAGAAAAGGAGAGAAAGATAAACAAATCCGGTGACCCACCTTAAGCCGGCGCCATAGGAGCAAGTTTATCGGCTACACGTAATGGTGCCTTGAATCCGTTACTATAGATAGCGCCGACGGACTTGACAATAATTTTTGCCCCTTAACTTCTCATAACTCAAAATTAATAAAAGCAATCGAGCTGACATTTCTATTATTTGGGACGAGCCCACTACGAAATAGGTGTGGATTTTTACAGCTAGTTTGCTCTAGGCCCTTTTGAGTTATGAGAAGTTAAAGGGTCAAGATTATTGTCAAGTTCGTTGGCGCTACCTATAGTTGTCATACAATTATGATTTACTTTGCTGTTTATTCTTATATTAGAATAGACTGTTGATGATTAAGAACTTAAGATGCAAAATAAGTCATACAAAAATTATAGTTGTCAGTCAGTAGACTCGATCTGCGCTCACTGTTCATGCTATGTCATAAAATGTCATAAAACTGTTAACACTTTTATGACGTAAACATATTTTTAATATAAACGCAACAGTCCGAGCCTTCTAATAAGATACTCGGACGGACGTACTTTTTAAATCCTTATTTTTTGCATGCAATATATTTTAGATGCAATTTAAATTTAGTACTAACATTTGTTAAGCTTTGTGCAGTGAACCTCCCCTTTTCTACACACCTTTAGTGTGGACAAATATATTCGCATATATATATATATATATATATATATATATATATATATATATATATATATTATATGTATATGAAATTAATCGAATTTGTTTCCCAAAGTCTGCTTGAGTATGAAGCTTTGAGTCGGTATCTTCTTTTATTCTTTGAATTAATGTTTTGTTTTTCATTCGAACGATACAAACGGTAAATCATTAGTGTTTATGGTTAGCGAAAGTTTGACTTAGTGGTACAGTTGGCCACATAAATTTTTACCCACTGCATGATTTAATAGATGGGAGTGAAAATAGTATGACTTATTTATGAGGGTAGTTTGTTACCAACAGTTAATTAATATGATCATGTAACAGTTTCATAGCAAATTCTTCTTGTAAATCAGTCAAACTAGTTTACCAGGGTATATACAAATTCATGTGAGCAACTGTACCGAAAATGTAATATACATCGTACAAGGTGCATGGTGAATAGAGGCATTGGGTGAAAGAAGACTGCCCATCCATCTTGCCCTCCCAGAGAAATTTAGCTTGAATACATCATAAAAAGACATTATCTACAGTACAGTGAAATATGTAAATATAATTATTATTTTGTTTTTGTTTTTTACTTAGTGATAATTTTTATGTTTTGTTTATTATGTTATCATACTTAATTATTGATTGATGTATGTATTTATATATATTAATTATATTTTTTTTTCAGGGTATGTTCGTGATTCTGGCGGGGGGAGGAGCGGCCAGTCTCCTGGTGTTTTGCTTGGAGCTCTGTAGGAAATAGAAAGTAATGATAAAAAAAAGAAAAAAAAAAGAAAAAAGTATATATATATATACAGTATACAGTATATATAATATATATATATATATATATATATATATATATATATATATATATATATATATATATATATATATATATATATAATATATGTATATTGAGTATATATCACAAATACACGTGAGCCACTAAATGTTTCTAATCTCTCAGTGGGGTTCGAACCCCATTGAGAGATTAGATAGATATATATATATATATATATATATATATATATCCAGTTCCATCCATTCATATGCAGACGACTCTACCTTACACCACTCAATTAGCTTTCCAGAACGCCCACGCCAGCAGTCCCTCAAAAGTAAACGTAATAAAGCCATGAAATGCTTATCTTCTGATCTAGCTACTATTTCCAATTGGGGTAGAGAAAACCTTGTTGCATTTAATGCTTCCAAAATTCAATTTATCCATCTTACTACCCGTCAGGAACCTCCAGAGGACTATCCCTTATTCTTCAATAATACAAAAATCAACCCTTCATCTTCTCTCAATGTTCTCGGTGTCTCTTTTTCTTCTGCTCTCACTTGGAAAGACCATATTACCAGTCTCGCTAAGGCAGCCTCCCAGAAGCTGGGTGTGCTCAACTGCCTCAAGGGGTTCTTTACCCCTGCGCAGCTTCTTGCTCTGTATAGGGGCACAGTGCGTCCTTGTATTGAGTATTGTTCACATGTGTGGGGAGGATCCTCTCACACCGCACTCCTAGATAAAGTAGAAAGGAAAGCCATTCGTATCATTAACTCCCGTCCACTCACCAACTCTCTGCAATCTCGCTCTCTTCGCCGCAATGTTGCATCTCTCTCGCTATTCTATCGCTACTACAATAATCAGTGTCCCTCGGAGCTTTCCCAGTGTATACCTTCTCCTCTACGTAGGGTATGTAGTACCCGCCTTGCAACACAATCCCACCCCTACTCTGTGCAACTTTCCAACCCAAGGGTGAAACGCTATTCTCATACTTTCTTCTATTCAACTGCTGAGCTCTGGAACTCTCTCCCAGAATCAGTCTTTCCCTTTTCCTATGACTTAAATTGCTTCAAACTCCGTGTGTCCAGGCATTTTAGCTCAAACGTCCCTTGATTTCGGCCCTGTCACTCTTTGAAATCTGGGGAGGCACTCGCTGCAGGCAGTTATGCCTTTTGTCTCCCTCATTGACATACAAAAAAAAAAAAAAAAAAATATATATATATATATATTTTTTTCCTTTTTTTATATATTTCAACTACTCCCTCTTGGGCATAGGCTGAGAGCCTGTACACTCCATCGCTGAAAACGGTGAGGCCCGTGAGGTCTTGTTCCAGTCTAGGAATATATATATATAGATAGATAGATAGATAGATAGATAGATAGATAGATAGATAGATAGATAGATAGATAGATAGATAGATAGATAGATAGATAGATATAGATAGATAGATAGATAGATAGATAGATAGATATATAGATAGATAGATAGATAGATAGATAGATAGATAGATAGATAGATAGATAGATAGATAGATAGATAGATAGATAGATAGATAGATAGATAGATAGATAGATAGATAGATAGATAGATCGATAGATAGATAGATAGATAGATACAGTATATATATATATATATATATATATATATATATATATATAGAGAGAGAGAGAGAGAGAGAGAGTGGATAGGGCAGGAGGGAGGGTGACGGAGGAGACACAAACGTTGAACGCTGGACAAAAAAATCACCTTATAAAATGTTAAAGTTAACTGATACGTTGTGAGAGTCATACGACATTTAGACAGACAGAGAGAGAGAGAGAGAGAGAGAGAGAGAGAGAGAGAGAGAGAGAGAGAGAGAGAGAGAGAGAGAAAGAGAGTGAATGGGGAGAGGCAGGGGGTGATAGGAGACGCAGTTGTACAGTACGAGAGCGGAGGTAGGTATGGTCGGGAATATATAATATATACTGAGGTCTGTAGCATGGTTGACTCACTTGGCCTTATCCACCTTCACTGACCACATCAAGAGCAGTTGGTTATATTGGTTGGCTCTCTGGTGGTAAGTCCTCTGTGTGGTTGACATTCATACAATGTATAGGTAGAGTTTCTTGAGGTCAGAATTTCAGAGTTAAACCAAATATGTGGTGAGTTTTGGTACATTATAATACCCAAAACAACGGAATCTCGAATGGATTAGCAAATTGTAGTTCATAGCAAAAGAAAAACAAAATACACACACACACACACACACACACCCGGGCGGGGAGAGACATTTGGGCAAGTCTCTTCACGGTGTAGCCTCTGTTCACCTAGCAGTATAAATGGGAACCTGGTATAAGTGGACGAAGTTGTGGCGTCCCATCTGGGGTTGGTGATCGGTTACAAGGCGAGATGGGTATCGTACTGGTCAACCTAAGCTACTGGTCAACCTAAGCCTTCGGGTGAGACTGGTACCGTACAGATTAACCCTAAGCCTTCGTTTCCAAATGTCGCCAATTGGCTAAAATACGGACTACACACACATCCACAGTCATTCCAACGTTACATAAACACTTAACATGCATTTCACGCAATACATTGCCAGTTAAGGAGGCCCGATAATAATGAGCTTAGCTCGCATTGCGTGGATTCCCCTTGACGAACAAGTGAGTGAAGTGAGTGAATAACATTTGATTTATCAAAGTATGATTGATGGACTCTTAACCCTTTCACCGGGGGTTGCCATTTAGTATTCAGAAATAGAATGATCGTAATCTCATAACTACTTCTCCAAATTTAGTTTCCTGCCCACAACTTGCTCAAAGACAACTGCAGAGATCGAAGTAACTAAAGGGTTCTAAACACCGCTCTGGTCACATAGGCTAGTATACCAGAAAAGGTGCAAATCGCGTACTCGTGCACAAAAGGGTTAATATCCGAAGCTAAACCCTAGTCACGTGAATCCAGGAGTACGATCGGGTTATGTCCAAGCAACTCCAAGCTCTACATTTGTATTTGGGAAGATATTATTGGGATGGAATTTGTGCTGTACCTAGTATCAGTGCATTACCACAAAGCCCACCGAAACGTCAATAAAATACCCTCATTGTTCCCTGATTAAATAGCACTGTATGAATATTCCCATATTCAAAATATGCTATAGGGGTGCAATGCCTGGTGAGTTATCTGCTCAACAGGTGGCGTTGTGTGTGTGTAAGTGTGAGAGTCCGAGTGTAGGGAGTGAGACAGTGAAGCACGGGAACGAGGTGGCTTCAGAGATGGGGTCGTTTCGGGCCATGAGTGAGCACCGTGCCTCATGTGAAGGCAAGATGGCAGGTGCTCGTTGTACTCTACGTGCTTCACATGTCTCACTCCCTAGACTGGAACAAGACCTCACGGGCTTCACTGTTCATTGTAAAGCGGTGAATGTTAAGGCTCTCAGCCTATGCCCGAGAGGAAGTAAGTTGGAATATAGAAAAAAAAAAAAAAAAAAAAAAAAAAAAGTTATGGCCATATTATTTATCGCCACACTACACTGTATACTCGATATTGATTACGATTCATCGTTTAAGAGGCTTACTAGATAATGCCATAATACACGTGGGGTATCATTCTGATTGTTCAGTTGTGAAGGCTGGAAAAACGGTTGTAATTTATTTATTATGAGTTCATGAGTTCATGGTGATCCCGATCAGTTCATGAGTTCATGGTGATCCCGATCAGTTAGGTTGTGTGTCCAATGATAATACGGTCTTTAGCCATACCTAGTTGGAGCAACGGGCGGCAATTTCAAGATCATAAATCTTGATATTAATAATAATGTAGTCAATGGAGAAATATGAATTGTATAATAATTGTTCTCTGACTGATGAGATGGTTGGTAATGATAAGTATACATTTTAGTTATCGTCATACTCTTTAGATTTAGAAGAAGTTGAAACATTTTTGTCAGTGACAATTAGAACCTTCAACGAAGCAAGTATAATGAGAGCAATATAATCTAAAGTGATACCCTGAGAGATAACAATGTCACATTATAAGACATTCATAATGTATATATAAAGTGAAAACAAGCGAGATCAAAAAATATATTGAAAACAAGTGGCGCGATTTGTAGACTTATTGAGTCTGAGTTCACATTTGTTTTCCTATATTCCAACTACTCCCTCTCGGGCATAGGCTTAGAGCATGTACAAATCTTGTTTGATATTTGTGAATGCAGGGGAGCAAGGCCAGAAATTTGACTGCAATATGTAATAATGAGTGGTCAACTCCAAATATTCATTCATGTTATGCTATACAACAGGTTAGAGTATATTATGTTTTAGTATAAGTTACCAACGGACTGGTTAAACTAACTTTAATGAGCTTCGGGAAGCCGAGCCTCTCCGAGTCAGAGATACACAGCCTGGCACCGTTGGTCTTGGTAGCCAACACTATGTCAACCGGGTTGCAAAATCATCTAACATAATGTTTACATTGACTTATATACCTTTTATTGTTATTATCAATAATTATTAATTTATATGATTATTTCATCATACATGCAGAGCGAATGACTATCATGCCGTCTCGTCAAACACAATTCCACAAATCCCAGCTGATCGACCGCAAGAACTTTGTATCATTGTGGATGAATGGCTTGTCCCTGAAAGCCATCTCCAGGTTGACGGGATTCAGCCTTACCACAGTGGGAAAATGGGTCAGACGGTGGAAGATAAATGGAAACATACAGAGCATACTAACAACATCCTTCAATGCAATCTGTGCTGAATATGGGGCTTCATGCATCAAACAGGCTTCATTCCTCCACAAACAACCCTTTAGAAACTACCTGGGCGCATACAGCAGACTGACAGTATACCCCCCCAAATTGCTGAGCCCGGATCTTGGGGAGTTATCCAGAAGACTGATACCTTCCCTTGTGATATCAAACTGTTCTGAATATGGAGACATTCTAAACAGTTTGCAGTTTCACTCATTAAATCACCCTGCATATTTTGTGGGATGCACACAGGAAGCAAACACCTTCGTTTATCAAAATACCCGACTCTGACTATAAGGACATCCGCAGCATGCAGGTGCTTTCCACACTAAAATCACCCAGCACAGGCTACACCAATATTATATCCACTCACAACATCAAAATGGAACTATACAACGTAATTTGACTCATCTGTAGAAATAAGGGATCATATCGTATCAGTGATTCATGTTAGATATAAAGTATCTATAGTGGAGTCTGTGTGGCTAACAAGTTGTAATATTATTACAGATCAGTCAGCTGATTCTTTAAAAAATACATGCTAAAGATTAAAAGAATTGGGATTAAGAGTTTTTATTCAAGGGCGAATTCCTAACATATATATAAGATCTTGCCAAATCAACAATACATGTAGCCCTATACTGGTTGAGATTTGGAATATTTATTGAAGAACATTTTAGGCTTAGCATACCTTGTTTTATCAATTCCCAAAGTTATGACCTTTCCTCCTGGGACACCCTGTATAATAGTTGCCATTGGCAAGAATAATGCTTTATCTTGTAGTTTATCCATTATTTTGTCTTCAGGGTATCTGTGTGTTATCTACAAATAAAGATGCCTTACTGACGCGTGTTATGAATCATATTTCATTGTATAGGATATTATACTTATCCCAATGCTAGAACAATGCATGCACATATTTTGTTTTCCTATGTGTATGAAAGAGTGACCGGGCCGCCGAATTCAAGGGACGTTGGGATAAAAATGCCTGGACATACGAAGTTTAAAGCAGTTTAAGTCATAGGATGAAGGAAAGATTGATTGAGGGACAGTGTTCGGACAGAATAGGAGAGAGAATGTGTTGAAAAGCGGGTGCCTCGCACTCGCCGCAAGGCAGTAGGCCTATGTACTGAGAGAGCTCTGAAGAACACTGATTGTTGTAATAGTGTTAGTAGAGTGAAAGAGATGCAACACTGCGGCGTGTAGAAAGAGATTGTAGGGAACTAGTAAGAGGGAGTGAGTACTGTTGATGACACAAAATGCTTTGGTCTCTACTCTTTCGAGAAGCGCGGTATGGGTGGAGCCTCCCCACATATGCGGACAATAGTCAATACATGGGCACACTGTGCCCCGATACAGAGCAAGAAGCTGTGCGGGGGTGAAGAACCCACAGAGACGATTGAGCATAACTAACTTTGGGAAGCTGTTTTAGCAAGACTGGTAATATGATCTTTCCAAGAAAGGTCTGATGAAAAAGATACACCATGAATATTGAGAGAAGATGAAGGGTTGAGTTGTGTCTTGTTGAATACTATTTTATAGTCTTGCGGAAGATTGAGATGGAGAGATAGAGGGAGAAATTGGGTCTTGGAGGTGTTGAAAGTAGCAAGATTTTCTTTGCCCCAATCAGAAATATTTGATAGATTGGAAGATAAGCGCTCTATGGCTCTTTTACCCGAGCTTTGGAGTGCTTGCATGCTGGGTTGATGTAAACAAATTAATTGAATAGTGTAAGGTAGAGCCATCTTCATATGAGTGGATAGGACAAGAGGTACAGTTGAGAAATAATTAATTAATTTCAATGGAGGTGTTTGGTGTTGTGGTGAAATTAATAAAAATATAGAATATTAGAGTTGGAGACATGCCATAACCCTGAGGAACACCAGAGTTGATAGGTTGAGGAAGTGAGCGATGGCCATCCACAACTGCAGCTATGAAGCGGTCTGAAAGGAAATTAGAGACAAAGGTACAGCTAGAGGGATAGAAACCGAAGGAGTATAGATTATAAATTAGAGATTTGTGCCAGACTCTATCGAAGGCTTTCAAAGTCCCGAAAGGAGGACGAGCAAGAGTTTAGTCAGATAAGCAAGACGATCACCAGTAGAGCGGCCTTTAAGACGATCACCAGTAGAGCGGCCTTTAAGACGATCACCAGTAGAGCGGCCTTTAAGACGATCACCAGTAGAGCGGCCTTTAAGGACACCAAACTGGCGATCTGAAAGTAGGTTATGGCAAGATAAATGCTTAAGAAATTTTGAGATAAGAATAGTTTCAAAAACTTTAGAGATGCAAGACATGAGAGCAATTGGACGATAGTTGGAGGGTTGAGAGCGATCACCCTTCTTTGGGACAGGTTGAATAAGAACAATGTAGATTCTATGAAATGCTTATATCATGCATCTATTAGGTCATCTTCACCCAATAAAGAAAAAGGGTTCTTGCATTTGACGAGAACATCGATGTCTTCGAATTCTTCCCATATCTTGTTAGTGAAATCCCAAATGAAGGTAGATCAGGCCATGATGTCAATCGTTGCCTAAATTCTTAGTGAATATAGTATTGATTTTGTCCGTGCATTTCGTAGCTCTAGGTTTTGTACTCTCAGTTTATTTACCTCTAGTGTAAATGAATCAACATATATGGATTTTGTGTAGGAATTCAAGTTTTAGGAGGAGAAAAAGTGTGATGAGTGAGTAGGTTTCAGTATTCATCAAACGACTATAGGAAAGCTAAAATGGTTCACTCATGGGTTAGAGAGCTAAGGCGAATAGGGGTGAGAGTGTGTTGAAACGTGAGTGTCTTACTTGTATTATAAGGATAAAGATACACTGTTAAATTATTCAGTTATGTTGAGGTCGCAGGACAGGCAGCATTATTGCCAATATAATACCTAAACAAATATAGGTCACAAGCGTACCTAACCATTAACATTGCTAATCCGTTACTGCCGTATAGCCGTGATTTAGAGGTATAATACAGATGACAAATGTGATCTTGAAAAAGCTCTTCAAACATCAAAATAAAATATATTTTACCATTAAGTACTGTATAGCTGTTAAAACCATATAAATAATTAAGGGCATGAAGAGGGTAATTAAATTATCCATATTTGTCTAGCCAATTAAACGTATATTGATGAAATTAAGCCCATCAAATAATCACAATAAATATACATTAATGACCGTATATACCTTGTTCATACCATTATATATACCTTGGATGTTTTCCAGCGTAGTTAACTAGTAATGCAAACATGTGGCAAATAGAGAGACCTTGTTCTTACCATTAAGCCACCCCACCTCGCTTTTTTTATCTTTATCTTCCTCTCTCTTTGGCTTGTATCCATTCGGCCCCATTCAGCCTACTGTTTTAAGACGTTTACCCCCATCCAGGTGTCAATATTTTCCTGGCGAGCAGTAGCGAGCCAGCATATATATAGCTTTGTTTTGACAGCAAGCTAAATTTGTACATTTTTCGATAAAAAATTTGCTCGGCGAAGCCGGATTTCTCCATACAATGCTGGCTCGCTATCGCTACTGGATGGGGATAAACGTCTTAAAACAGTTGGCTGAATGGGGCCGAATGGATACAAGCCAGGGAAAGAGAGAAAAGGAAAGAAAGATAAAAACAAAAGCCGGTGACCCCCCCCCCCTTAAGATACTATATATATTGTCTCTATTACAGATAACAATGAAAAAGGGGATCATACTGTTAGTGAACCTGGTCACCTGTGTTGGAGTGTATGAAACTGCTTTGATAGAAGTGAAAACTAATGGTGAGGTAAAGGGAATTTTAACGTGAATCATTACCCTAGCAAAAGAAAATGTCTTTCATACTTATTTAATTATCAATAAATGTATAATTCATCTGATATTGTACACTCGGATACCATAGTCTCTAGCCCACTCATAAATAATCCTGGACTTCACCTGTTCATAATTATGGAAATATATCTCTGGAAAGGAATTTATGAATATAATTGTCTATAAATCAACTACAAAACTATATATACTATTTATTGAGAAGCAAGTTTTATCAAAATATCAATCCAGATAGTTGTAATTGCATAAAGAAAAATATATAGGGCCCACGAATTATTATGAGTGGGCTAGAGACTATGGTATCCGAGTGTACATAGAACGCATATACTGTGCATACATATATACTATCTATCTATCTATCTATATGCTCAGGCCCAATCCCCATTTTGGGGGTAGCCGACTCAAGACAGAGCAAGAACAGGGAAAACACAAAAACAACATAAAACAAAAAATAAACACAGATAAAAAACACAAACTCACACATCCAGGTCACCCAGGAGAAGACCCAGAGACCAGGGTTACCAAGGTCGCTCCAGCACTCCCCCGGCCCCTGACCACCCGGAGAGGTTCCGATCTCGGCAGGCAGACATGCAGCGGAGCCAAAGCCACAAGCCCTCCCACCACACTTCCAGGCACACCCTTCATATTAATCGTCCCCCCGGGCCAGGCGCCTGATGGACTATTATCTAGTCGAACTTGCGCCCGACCCCTTACTCCAAATGACCACGTGTTCGCTCAACTATTCACAAGCATTCTCCATTCACTCCTGTCCACCACCACTTCCCCTGCCTGATATATAGTCATTCCTCTATCATCCAAAGCCTTTCTTACACAGTCTCTCCATCTCAATGCTGATATTGTTAATCTTATCCGTTTACTATCCAAGCAGTTGAGGACAGTCAGACAACTTGGGTTGGAATGGCACTGAACGAGATCATTGGTGCTACACAGCGAGACAGAGATTTCGTTATTTTCCTAATGGATAAACATTTATCTGTAAGTACGAAATAGTCAGTAATGATTCTGACACTGTTCCATACATACTTACAATTTGTAAAAGTAAATAACCAAATTGGTTGCTATTATAAATAGTATTAACTATTATCAATATGCCCGTACAAGGATATCTTATTATGGACCCTTAACACGTACAGCATCGGGGAAAATAACAAGTTGTGATTTTGCTGCTACCGGGTGATTATGCCTTTTTTTTGTGTGCAGAAATAGAATGTTCTAAATCCATGGAAAAAAATTAAATAAATTGGCGTACCACAGAAAGCAGAGATATGGTCACCAGCAGTTGCGGGCAACATCGGGATTGCCCTTAGTTGCCCAAGAGTATAGCGGTGAACACGAGTTAAGTATCACTATTTCGACTTAGAGGATCTGCTTTTTGTTGTCCTTGTTTTGTCATATCATCATCATCATTGTGTGCAGCTGAACTCGGGCCAGACTATGGAGAAAGAGGGTAGGCAAGGGGAGCTATGCTTCGTGGTCATAAGGGCGATGACCTTAGCTGCACTCGCCTCCTACCCAATCAATCTGACTTAACGCAGCCATGATGCTCTTAATGAAACTCCAGAACTCCCAGAGGCATAATTGCGAGAGTCTTCAGAGCTCTTGGATCTCCTATGGGGTGCATTGCCACCAATTAGTACCAAGGATGGCCCCGGGAATTCATTGTCACCAGAGTGTATGTCCATTATCGGCTCCCGACTCGATAAATAGATTTTATACACAACACTATCATCCTCACTATCACTGTCGAAAAATGTGGCATCACTATCAGTAATCAGCTCAAAAATACACCTTCTAATTGCAGAATCACTAAGAGGTAGAAATGTTGTCGGCGTATGCAACATTTTCACATTCTTGTAGCTACGGGTATACTGAACATCGTCTCGTAGTCATCCTGCATGTTCTTGTGCGGAAGGGTGCTGTGTTGTCACGTATGACACTTGGTCTATTGTTTACTAGTAGTGAGTGAGGGAAATCATCCAGACATTTGGCAACGTCTACCCAACAACTCCTGATGACCCACTACCACCAACAAACAGCGATCTGGTTATTGTCCCTTGGTTTGCGATCACAGTGTTGCCACATAGGTCCTTAGACCTAATATTTGCCTTAGGAACACTGGGGGGTATCATCTATACATGTGACAGCACCCACCACACCATCTCTGCGGCCGGGCTGAGTGCCAAAATATACAAAATTGAGCGTGAATTCTACTGCGCAGTTGATGCTTATAATGCACTTTTTTATTACTACATAATTCCTACACAGCTGACGCTATATGGGTTAATCATACTATCCATATTTTTTGTATTCTGCATTCCAGTTACTAAGTGTAAGTGACATAACGACTCCATGGGGTGTTGGTTTGTTCCAAGTGGAGATGGACGGTCAACCTCTCAATACGACCAAAGCACAAGTTTCCCAGATGGTGGCCCTGGCTCGAAAAGTAGGTTAATATATTCAGTCGTTTTGCTTATATTTTCACCTGACAGAGTTTTTTCTATATATTTAGCAGCTGATACTTAATAGCATTTTATATAAAATGTTAGTGGCCGGTTTCCTCAAACTCACATGTTCAGTAAAATTAATATTATATATAACAGTAGCATAACTTTTTCAAGGATTTCACACCAGATATCAAGCATTGTTTTTATCTGGCAGCCTGTATTCAAATTTAATCACAAGGAGAGTCACAAGTCTTCAAAAACAAATCTGATTATTCATGTCACTATAACACTGACATTGGTCATGTATAGTTGATGACTCCTAATTCCTAGTTTTATAATATGAGATTAGGGTCCATTTATCTTTTATTGTCATATATCAATTGGTAGATAAAACACATAAAGAAACACATGTGGTTATTAAAGCACATATAATCGCCATCGTGAATATTCCAAGACAACGAGGGTACACATAAACTTTGATCCGTAGCTGTGATCTGAGAGTTTGTTAGATATTATATTACAGTATTAGATTGCTGTCAAAGCAAATTAAACCATCTTCATAATTTTATAGTTGTTGATATCAGCGTAGAAATATATCTTTAATGTTGCCAGAACAGTGTACTGATCAAAAGTTACAGGGGAAAAAACGAAAGGTAATTAATTCCTTGTGAATATAAAATACAGTCAACCACCATATACTGTATATTTAATACGCTCGTACACTGCACACAATTGTGCATTGAAATGTAACAACATTGATATACTTTTGCAGGTGTTTTAAAAGTGTATGTGAAAGCCATTTAACACCATTTACCAATTTTGTCACAATTAAGTGTTCTTACTAGATAAGACCTCACCATGTTGGTATTTACTCTTGCATCGCAAATCAACCAGGTAAGGGCAGTGTCTATGCCCTCGACAGTAGTGGTGGTGAGCGACGACCCAGCCTTCCTCACCACCTTCACCGAGTGGTCCCTCAAGGGCCGCCTACTGGTGTGGTCCACCAGGCTCCTCGTCCTCACCCGCCTACCACTCACCAACTTACACCAGCTTCGCAAGACTCTCTCCATGACTAACTCTATGTTGCTTCAAATAGTCCAGACTCCAAAACGCAGGTGAGACATACCAAGTATTCTATACACCCCTAATTAATGAAACGTACACAATATACAATTAATGAAACGTACACAATATACAATTAATGAAACGTACACAATATACAATTAATGAAACGTACACAATATACAATTAATGAAACGTACACAATATACAATTAATGAAACGTACACAATATACTATTAGTTTTATTATGCTGTAACTATTAAAATGGTTGAGTGATAGTTAAATTAAATACTGGTGCATTACGAATGCTTTTTGCTTTCATTTCATAATGGACACCTTGTTTGTGTTTTGTAGAATTGTTCACATGCATATCCAAAAGGAGCTTTGATGTCATAGCTCAACCGGTGAGGTCTTTTGATTTTATTCTAGCTATATTTAAACGATTTTGTGCAGTTTAAGAAGGATCTGGGTTGGTAAAAAGGGTTAAGTGAGATAGTTCGAAGCCTATTAATTCATGGAGCCCTTTTGAAACTGCATACATCGTCTATTGGTAGCTAAAATAAAGTTAAGAAGGCGTCGCAGGTACAGAAAGGGTTCATATCACAAGTATATAAAGCCCCTCAACCCTCACTACCAGTCTCCCTCTATATCTCTCATCATTTCACAGCAACTCTCTCCTGCCCTTCAACCCTCTTTCCCTCCCAAGTGCAGTGTAGTTATGCCCCCAACTTTAACCCCTTCATTACCGTGCTGTCCTTTTAAAAAAATTCTGGCTACTATTAAGCGCTTTTATTCAGTTTAAAAAGGGCCTCCAGCAATTAACAGGCTTCTAACTATCCCACTTAACCATTTCTACTACCAGAGATCCTTCTTAACCCACTGAGTACCAGCTAAATATTTATAAATGTACCACCCAGGACCGGCTGATTCCGATTTTTGTTCTTCTCCAGAAACAATAGCGAATGGGTTAGGAATGAAAGGAAAACCATGAATAACCGATCAAAAAGCTCAAAAAATGGTCCTACGGAGCCCCCGAAAACGGATTTTACAAGAGTATAAAATTTAAGGCAATTTCCCTCAAAAAACAGGTTTTTGCGCACTCACGCGCACGCGCACGCGCACGCGGTTGGACTTTGAGAGTGTTCAACCATCGGCATGGGTGTGTAGGATACTTACACAGTTCCCATACAAATCTGAGCCCTCTAGGTGCCATAGGACCGGAGTAATTGGGACCGGACCGGCCAGGACGCAACATATGAGTCGCTGGGGTTTAGCGTTACATACATTGTGGACGCAAACGCTGCGTCGCTGGGGCTCAGTGGGTTAAACTGCACAAAATCGTCTAAATATAGCTAGAATATACTTAAAAAGACGTCGCCGGTACATAAGGGGTAAATTCTTACTTTACTTGCTTTAGAGTCAACATTTTCGTGGAGGAGCCGTACCGTCCAAAAGGAATACCGCCTCGATCTCCGGCTTCCTGGTCTCCTGATAGAGGGCTTACCAGGACTATGTCACTTGTATTTTATCCGGACAAGTTTTTACAGTAAGTTGCTCATAAATGTGTTCACCGTAGAGAATCTCAGGATCTCTCTCTCTCTCTTTCTCTATCTCTCTCTCTCTCTCTCTCTCTCTCTCTCTCTCTCTCCTTCTCTCTCTCCTTCTCTCTCTCTCTCTCTCTCTCTCTCTCTCTCTCTCTCTCTCTCTCATAAACATGCTAATGACTTTCTGAAAGGATTTCATTTGTATCGAGTGGTGGATCACTTAGTGGAAATCTTTAATACATAATTTGAACTGTAGTGGTAGTAGCAGAATTGACATAGGCTCAAGTAGATCTACTAGACACTTTCGGCCAGAGAACATGATATTACCAACCTATACTATTATTTTTAACCTTTCGAAAAGTTTACTCTATTAGCAGCCGATATTAGCAGCCGATAATAATTATAATATAATATAATATTATAACTGTGTTGGTAGTGTAATGGTTTAGATTCTTATGTTCTGGATGTGGTGTCCCGAGTTCGAATCCCGGGAGGACCATATGCTTTCATTAGTTTATTCAAGTGCATTGGGGTTTGTAATTGATGTTTAATGTTAAGAACGGGGTGTTACTTAATTAAAGGAGAACTAAGAAATATTATGTTTCTCCATCATATAAATGCTAACTTTTCACAACTAAAGGTAGGTTCACACATAGGCGAGTCGGAGCGCAACTCCAACGCGAGTGATGATTTTTTTGCACTCGCCAATGATTATCCCAAATTCGCCGACACTCGCCGACACTCGCACAGACTCGCGTGGACTCGCGGTGGACCGCGTAGACTCGCGATCGCGGCCAAAATTTTTGTGCAGACACAAAAATTGGAGAGTCAAGTGCGAGTAGGACGCCAACTCGCATAGACTCGCGTAGACTCGCGTTGACTCGCGTTGACTCGCGTAGACTCGCGTAAACTCGTGTAAACTCCTGTAGACTCGTGTGACACTCATGTAGACTCGCGTGACAGTCACGTTGTACTATTTACAAATTTAATGATCGCGAGTCTACACGAGTCCACGCGGGTCTACGTGAGTCTACACGAGTACAACAGGAGTCTACACTATAGTAAACAACCAATATTGCCAAAGGCGAGTTTAACGGGAGTCAATCAGGAGTCAACACGACGCTAACGCGAGTTACCACGGGTTAACGCAAGTGTAACACGCGGTAACGCGAGTGTAACACGCGTAAACGATAGTACCCACGTGGTGGTCTGGATTTCACAATACATGTCGCGAGTCTATGCGAAACAAACACGAATTTACGCGATATTAACGTGAGTCTATGTGAGTCTATGCGAAACCAACGTGAGTCTACGCGAGTAACGGTGAAAGTAACGTGAGTCGACGCGAGTGGTGTGCGACTGCTGGCAACACCGCGCGAGTAGGTGGCACCACCGCGTCAACACCCCCTATAAAAAGGGACCGCCTGCGGTGCTCGTCCACTCTCCACCGTGACCCCACCAACGACCCATTGACCCGGGCCACACAGCGACCCACGCTGCCCTACCACGCTGCCCTACCTGCCTGCCCTACCACACTGCCTGCCCTACCACACTGCCTGCCCTACCACGCTGCCCTACCTGCCTGCCCTGCACCATGCCTTTGCCCAAGGAGAAGGTGGCGGCCACCAAGTCTCGGATATTTGTTCTTATAAAGACCCCACCATCTGAGGAGCTACCGTGATTACCCACATCACAGTAGAGGAACTTGTAGTCGGCGTCTACAATAGCCATGAGCACGATGGAGTGGAAGCCTTTGTAGTTGTAGAATTCTGTACCGGCATTTGGAGGGCATTTGATGGCACAGTGCTTTCCGTCGATGGCACCAACGGTATGCGGGAAATCCCAGCGCTTGGCAAATTCACTGGCAAAAACATCCTTCCACTCCGCCGGTGTCCTGGGGCAACGTATAACCTCCTCCTGGTATTCTGCAATGATGGCTTCGCATGTTGCAGGCACAATGAGGGAGATGGTGTTCCGGGCCACACGGAACGCGTACTGTAGGCTAGGATATGAGTCACCAGTGGCCAGGTAGCGGAGTGTGATTGCAATCCTCAGCCCAGGTGACAAAGCATCCCTCCAGAAGGTGTCCTGCTTCTCTACCCTAGGCCCGACACGTGCCACCAACTCCCTAAACAGGTGGACGTCCACACGTAGGAAATTCCGGAATCCTTTGGGGTCCTCTCTCTTAAGCTCTTCCATAAGTTGTTCGTACACACCGAACTGTGGCCGTCTCAGTAGCCACCTCCTAGCCCAAACTCTCATTCGTGGCCTTTCCCCTTGACGTCTTTCTTCAGCCTCCTTCTCCTCCATCTCCTCGAGGTCTAGGAGACGCATCTGCATTTTCAGTATGAGCACAGCTGTCGCTCTCCGCCTCCTGATGGACATGGTGTGTTGGTGGGTGGGTGGGTTGGGCTGTATCCTGCAGAGTATACGTCCGTCCGTGGTGGTGTTGCGTGGTGTGAATAATGGTGCCAGTGGGGGCCTCTTTATATACGTATCCTGACACTCGCCAACACTCGCACACACTCGTGTTAGACTCCCATACACTCCTGTAAACTTCCTGTAGACTCGCGTTCATCTCGTGTAAACTCATGTAAACTCGTGTAAACTCCTGTCACACTCGTGTAGACTCCCGTAAACTCGCACTATTCGTACCCTGGAATTTGACCGTTATTTTTCAAATTTTGGCGGTGCGTGTTGGGGTCGTGTTACACTCGCCGACACTCGCGGATACTCCTGTAAACTCCTGTAAACTCCTGTAAACTCGTGTAAACTCATGTAAACTCGTGTTATTTTCGTGTTACATGCGTGTATACTCGCATCAGATGCTACTCGCGTTGGGTTCGGGCTCCATCATGGTGAGTATGCGGCGAGTGTGACTCGCGTTGGCCTCGCGCTCCGACTCGCCTATGTGTGAACCTACCTTAACAAGCTCCCCTTTCTCAGAAATCTCCATCATAGAATAATTCAATGTTCACCACTACCAATGGTTCTTCTCTGATGTTACTGACGAACCTGGTGAACAAGCTTACATATTTTCTCTCCTAAATGACCAGTTAGTTCAGGACCCTATTCGTATCTCTGACCACTTTGGATCTCATACTCTCCATGTTTCTGCCCGTAATCAAGCCATATTCGTATCTCTGACCGCTTTGGATCTCATACTCTCCATGTTTCTGCCCGTAATCAAGCCATATTCGTATCTCTGACCGCTTTGGGTCTCATACTCTCCATGTTTCTGCCCGTAATCAAGCCATATTCGTATCTCTGACCGCTTTGGGTCTCATACTCTCCATGTTTCTGCCCGTAATCAAGCCATATTCGTATCTCTGACCGCTTTGGATCTCATACTCTCCATGTTTCTGCCCGTAATCAAGCCATATTCGTATCTCTGACCGCTTTGGATCTCATACTCTCCATGTTTCTGCCCGTAATCAAGCCATATTTTTTCTTCGACTTGCCATAAGATCTTTCACCAATAAATTATTTTCTAATCTTTCTGAATTTCAACCAGGAAATAGGTGGATAAATTAACACCCCAATCGTTCTAGCCCATTTTGAGTTACAATAGGGTACTGGTCAGGATTTATGGCCTACTAATAGTGAATAGACTATGATTGGATACTATTTTCCAGATTGTCGCACCGGCCTCGTCTTGTGGTGTCGAGAGTGATCCTCGCCAATGAAGCTACAATAACAATAGACGACCCGGACGAACCTGGGGAGAAGAAAGTTATCGGTCTCATCCCGGAAAACCAGCTCATTGAAGTCATCGCTGCGGCTCTTAATTTCTCGTACAGTAAAATAATGCATTGTTAAGGGGCAGGTAGTTGCTTTTCTGGACCCCTTCTCCTTCATGCTGTTGATATTTCAAGACGTTCGGCCTATTAGTTTGGCGATTTTATCACCTTTCGCCCCATTTCGTTGTCAGTTTTAAGACCTTTGGTGCCATTTAGGTGTCGATTTTTTCTTGGCGAGCGATAGCGAGCCTGTAATTTTAAGATAAACCGGCCTTCGGCCGTGTAATTTTTCTACCGAAAAATTAAAAAAATTATCTTGAAGGGGGGTCTAGAGGGTATTTTTCTAAGCTTGATGGAGGTCTAGCAAGGAAACTAAAGCAATAAGTGATTAAATGACTGAATTGACCAAAAAAACAGCCACTACTCCTTTAATACATAAGACGTTAAGATGTGCATTATGCGTCAACTGAGTAGTATATAGGCAGGAGAATTATGCCCAATTGTGCACATATTGGCGCTCAACACACAGACCACAATAATGGTATGGTGGCACATGTGTAGGTGATTAACCCAGCATGTCTGGAGCAGCCAATAAGTTTCCGGGCCTATGTGTATGTAGTATGTATATATGTATGTATATACTCAGGCCCAATCCCCATTTTTACTTTTTTTTTGGGGGGGGGGGGGACATAGTGACATATGTGACAAAACCGCATACAAGCCCATGTGTGGATATTACACAGCAATGTTCAGTATACCCGTAGCTACGAGGGTGTGAACAAGTTGCGCGCACTTACGAGAATCTTGACTTAGAGGGAGGAAGGAAGAATGGAGAAGAAAACAATCAGGAGATAAGGTTAAAATAATTTATTAACCCCTTGAGTACCAGTGACGCACGTTATGCGTCGCCTATGTATGTAACGCTAAACCCCAGCGACGCAATGGTTGCGTTCGCGTTTATTACTCGTCCTGTGGCACCGGAGGGTTTAGATTTGTATGGGAAATGCTTTAGCATCCTACGCAACAATACCGATGGTTGGAAACCCTCCAAATCCAGCCACGTGCGTGTGGGCGCGCGTGGGAGTGATTTTCCAGTATTTTGCCTGCCCATTTCGCCATGTTAATTGCGACTTTCTGCAGTCCCGCAGTGCCCCTAAAGGACCTAGGTGAGCATTTTTTTGTGGTTTTTCCTACATTACTAACCCATCCCATGTGTTTTCAGGAAAACAAAATGGCAACCTGCTGGTCCCACGTTGTACATTTATTATAAATCACCTGGTGCTCAATGGGTTAATGAATTTGAGGGAAGAAAGAAAGAAGGAAGATTGGAAAGGGGGAGGGATGGTAGAGAGGAAAATATAAAAATTTAAATTGGTAGGGAGGAAAGAAAAAATAACGAAGGAGATGAAGACAGTGCCGGCTTCCAGAAGATGGAGTTAGGGTAAATAAGGAGACAGAAAGAAGGATGAAGATGGAAGAACGAAGGATAGATTGAAAAGAAAGAAGGCTAGAGAGAAAATGAGGAGGAGAAGAGAGAAGAAAGAAGTATCCTGACCAGGATTCGAAGTGATACGGTGCCCAACTCTCAGAAGCATACCTGAGAGAGTGGGTTCGAATCCTGGTCAGCATCCAGGTGTCTATTTTTTCCTGGCGAGCGGTAGCGAGCCAGAATATCTTTTATAATGTTTTTGT
This sequence comes from Paralithodes platypus, assembly GCA_032716605.1. Taxonomy (NCBI): domain Eukaryota; kingdom Metazoa; phylum Arthropoda; class Malacostraca; order Decapoda; family Lithodidae; genus Paralithodes; species Paralithodes platypus. Next base: position 21,238,207 of record CM064484.1, read on the forward strand.
CAGCAGGATAAATTTGTACATTTTTCGATAGAAAAATATCTCCGGCGAAGCCGGATTTCTCCATAAAATGCTGGCTCGCCAAGAATAAATCGACACCTGGATGGAAAAAACTTCTTAAAACAGTAGGCTGAATGGGGCCGAATGGATACAAACCAGAAAAAGAGAGAAAGGGAGAGAATAAAACCAGGTAACCCCCCTTAATGCAGGATCAAGTACATGGCGCCTGTGGACCAATTCTGGGGCACTCTGACTAGCGATGGGGAGTGGAACGGCATGGTGGGGAATGTCTACAGGAAGGTATGTAAATAAACGTTTCCATATAATTATGTCATCAGCTCACAAACATTTCTGAAAAAAATAAATATATATTTGTTTTTATCTAGGATGAGAACATCAATATAGTGTGCCCCATTATACATAGTGTGCCCCATTATATATAGTGTGCCCCATTATATATAGTGTGCCCCATTATATATAGTGTGCCCCATTATATATAGTGTGCCCCATTATATATAGTGTGCCCCATTATATATAGTGTGCCCCATTATATATAGTGTGCCCCATTATATATAGTGTGCCCCATTATATATAGTGTGCCCCATTATATATAGTGTGCCCCATTATATATAGTGTGCCCCATTATATATAGTGTGCCCCATTATATATAGTGTGCCCCATTATATATAGTGTACCCATTATATATAGTGTGCCCCATTATATATAGTGTGCCCCATTATATATAGTGTGCCCCATTATATATAGTGTGCCCCATTATATATAGTGTGCCCCATTATATAATTATAGTGTGCCCCATTATATATAGTGTGCCCCATTATATATAGTGTGCCCCATTATATAATTATAGTGTGCCCCATTATATATAGTGTGCCCCATTATATATAGTGTGCCCCATTATATAATTATAGTGTGCCCCATTATATATAGTGTGCCCCATTATATATAGTGTGCCCCATTATACATAGTGTGCCCCATTATATATAGTGTGCCCCATTATATATAGTGTGCTCCATTATATATAGTGTGCCCCATTATATTATAGTGTGCCCCATTATATATAGTGTGCCCCATTATATATAGTGTGCCCCATTATATATAGTGTGCCTCATTATATATAGTGTGCCCCATTATATAGAGTGTGCCTCATTATATATAGTGTGCCCCATTATATATAGTGTGCCCCATTATATATAGTGTGCCCCATTATATATAGTGTGCCCCATTATATATAGTGTGCCCCATTATACATAGTGTGCCCCATTATATATAGTGTGCCCCATTATATATAGTGTGCCCCATTATATATAGTGTGCCCCATTATATATAGTGTGCCCCATTATATATTTGCCAAACTTCAAAATATGACTAAATGGGTGATTCTATGTTTAAAACTTTTAATAACAAAACATTTAAATCTTATGGCAATATCTCGGTAACGGTTGAGAATGGAGTTTTTCTTATAGAACAGTTCATGCTTAGAATTATGTATACAACCTAATCCCAAAGTTTCGCACATCTACTTTGGAACACCCTGTAAAAATAAAAATAAAAACCTAGCTTAGAGATGACATTTATAACTATTGCTCCTACGCACTTTAGACTCACTTCAAGATTCATATTCTGCCAGGAGGCAGATATTGGACTTGGTCTCTTCACGATGACACCAATACGAGACACCGCCATTGACTTCACATATATCGTCAGCATCAGCGACAGTCGTATCTTGTCTGGTCGAGGCAGTCCTGAGGTGATGGCATGGGCCTTTCTGCTGCCCATGGCCACTGAGGTCTGGTTCGGGATCTTTTTAGCCCTCGGGGTGTATATGGGGTTGACGTTGCTGCCCTCTTGTCTTCCTCTTCAGACGCTAAATTTTTCTCGGCTTATGACCAGCGCTTCCAACTGTGCCCGCGTTCTTTTGCAACAAGGTGAGTTTACACTCAGGAACATACTGTAAGTCATGGCTATTTCTGAATCCTTGAGCTGCTCAAAAAAACAACAACAAAATGTATATAGAAAATATACAAATAGTAAAAACAAAAAAATATATTAATTTCAATATCTTCGAAAACTTAAGAACTATATGACCTAGTGTAGGGCATAAAGCGATAATCCATTCGCAGCCAAAAATAGCTTCTTGGTTCTAAACCAAACCCAAATCAATAAATATATCAGCGAAACAGTGAATAGGTGTGCAAGTCGAAGTCTGAATCATATGAACTTGATTCACATAGCCAAAAGTTTGACGCGATTCGCCCTATTAATTTTCTTTCACTGAATTTCTAGAAATGTTGCGCATTAATGTTTGCGTGAATGAGCACTTTGAACAAAACCTCCAAATCACGAATTTCAAATCCCTGATGATCAAGGGGTATTATTTATTATTCACTGTAATGGGGAGTGGTTTGTTGTAGGAATAACCTTTAAAATTACTTAACGGGGGTCACCCCCTTTTTTCTCTCCTTTTCTATTTCTCTCTTTCTTTGGATTGTATTCATTCGGCCCCATTCGGCCTACTGTTTCAAGACATTTATCCCCATCCAGGAGTCAATTTTTCCCTGGCGAGCGATAGCGAGTCAGCATTTTATGGAGAAATCCGGCTTCACCAGAGACATTTTTCTATCGAAAAATGTACAAATTTAGCCAGCTATCTAACTCATTATCCAAAATATGATGGCTCGCTATCGCTCGCCAGGCATAAATCGACACGTGGATAGGGATAAGCGTCTTAAAACAGTAGGCTGAATGGGGCTGAATGAATACAACCCACAGAGAGAGGGAGAGAGAAAAGAAAACGAGGTGGGTCCCGTTTAAATACAATATACTTGATGTTCAAAATGTTTTCATTAGATATAAGTGAGTCACTGGGTTGGTGGTGGTGGGAGCGTGTGGTGCTGGGGGTGTGGATGTTGATGACCCTGGTGCTGACCAAGAGCTACGCCGGTAACCTTATGTCACAGCTGGCCGTCAGGAACGTACCCGAGTATTACCAGCACCTCGAGGACCTGGTGGACAGCAGCGTGACTTTGTACTTGACAGAAGGAACGACCGATGCATGGGCATTTATGGTATGATTTTGTTTAACCCTTGTCTAGCGGGGGGTTTTGGGCTTATTTGGGCATATTCAGGCCCTCCTGAATGATAAATCAAGTATCTGCATGAAAAGAAATGTATTCAGGAAAAAACTAGGCGCTAAAAGCTTCAAAATGAGACCAGAACGAGCTACGTAGCACTCGTCGTTCTCATGCAGTGTTACCACTAACATGGGAGTTTAGCGTATAGCGGCATATTTTTTCCCACTATGCTCACTACTGGCAACGCTGCCGGTCTTTTGAGAACAGAGGGAACATGAGTTAGTGGGCGGCGGTAAGCCCTGGGAGTCGGCTGTCTGGCCCGCTGCGCTCCCGGCCATTTGCACTCGATTATAACCCTTTAAAAGCCTTAATAATGCTCCTAACTTGCTGCAAATTGGAGGTGGACTTAAGTCCGCCCCCGATCTTTAAGGGTTAAGGGAGGTGACATGCTTTTTTCGCTCCCCGGGTTGTATCCATTCGGCCCCATTCAGCCTACTTTTTAAGACGTTAACCCCTATCCAGATATCGATTCATACCTGGTGAGCGATAGCGAGCCACCATATTATCGAAAATGAGTTAGACATCCTGGCCAAATTTGTAAATTTTTTTATTGAAAAATGTCGCCGGCGAAGCCGGATATCTTCATAAAATGTTGGCTCGTTATCGCTCGCCAGGAACAAATCGACACCTGGATGAGGATAAATGTCTTAAAAGAGTAGTCTGAATGGGGCCGAATGGATACAACCAAGAAAGAGAAAATAGCAAGTCACCCCCCTTAACTAGGGTCTAGAGAGTGTTTCTGTAAGCTTGATGGATGTGTAGCGAGGAAACAACAAAATAAATTAATATATAAATAAACAGACCCCCCCCCAAAATAACCACTGTCCCCTTAATAAACAGACCCCCCAAAATAACCACTGTCCCCTTAAGGCTTCCACATGAGCATCTCTAAGCTTTTAACTAATTCAGTTCATCAAAACACATTGTACAGTATATTTTATTCTGGCTATTACTGTGCAATTATATTTAGTTTAGCTAGTTGTCCACCTAGCTCAGCTGATAATGTCCCTGACTGCCACCCAGCAGACTCAGGTTCAATCCTCGCTGAGGTTGGTGAATTGTTTTCTAAGATATAGCTGACAGTTACAGTCTTCCCTTGAGCAACGTCGATGGGTAATGGTCTTGGGAGTTACATGAACGCATTGCACTTTGAATCTCCTCGAAGGGGGAGAAAAATGGCGCTTAGTAAATAACCTGAAATTCTAAATATTATTATTAATATTATTATTATTATTATATTATTATTAATATTATTATTTGCATTTTTCTTCTTATTTATATTATTATTATTAAAGCAAAAATGGTGAGAACCAATCACTGATCAGCATTTGTCCAGTAAAATGCTAGAAAAAGGTGTCAATATTGTCACCAAAACCTCCTTGGAGCTGCAGCCAATCGACAACCTGGCTTGATCTTGCAGACATTCAAATTATACAGTACGGAGATCTGCTAACTTCTAATTCGCTCTCATTTACCTCCCGCACCATATATCCTGGCTAAAAGCATCCTATTACCACTGTGCCAGCCCCATACTCTCGTCAGCCAATTGTAAATGTGGGAAATGCATTGCTGGGATACTATTGGAGTGAAATAAAACATGTAGAGGGGAAGTGACATAATTAAAGCTCCCGCACGGCTACTTGTTCACTCACCCAGCTGGCTTGACGAATCAGCGAGCCACCTGGCGTGAGTTGCGGGTATATAAGGGGGAGGCGTGGCCTGACTTCTCACTTCTCCACTTGTTCTTCCTCTGTCCAATTGTTCTTCTTTCCTACTTTACTCCAGCCATCTGGTCTGGTCTGGTTGGTGGCTTCCCTGCTACCACCAAACACACGAGAATGAGAACTTGGCTAGCCACCAGGTTTGCTTAGGAGTCATTGGGCTGACTCTCTCTCTCGTTATCCTTGTCCCACCCAGACATAAAAGGGGGTACAATCGTCCTAATAAGTGATGTCTCGGCACCAAGTATTTTCACTCAATAATTGGTATCAGCAATATCTAAAACTGATTTATTCGTTTCCAGTGAACTATACAAACATGTTCCTACACTTACCCAACCTATTCAACATCTGACAAACATTATTACAGGCCAGAGAGAGCCAAACGTAATGACAGCTGAGACATGACTTATTAGCGCGACCGTACCTGGAGTGTAAAATCTATGGCATGGTCGTATCCTGGGGTAAATTTGATTGCTTGTCTCACCTTGTCCTGTATTCCCTGTCTCTATGTGTTGGTCCGTCCTGTCCGTCCCTCTCTAAACAGATCCCTCAAACAGAACTCAAAGGAGTTTAAGGGGGTACTGTTTGGTTTTTGGGCTATATATATTTTTTTTTTTTTTTTTTTTTTTAGTTTCCTCGCTAGACCTCCATCAAGCTTAATAAAACATCCCTTAGACCCCCTTTCAAAATAAATTTGTACATTTTTCCGTAGAAAAATGTCATGGCAGCAGGCCGGTTCCTTCTAAAATTACAGGCTCGCTATCGCTCGCCAGGAAAAACTTGACACCTAAATGGCACGTAAGGTCTAAATATTGACTAAGAAATGGGGCGAAAGATCTCAAAATCGCCAAAATAATGGAAAGAACGCCTTGAAACAACAAAACTAATATGCTAAACATGAGGGAGAAGGGGGTCCAAAATAAGCGAATACTACCCTCTTAAACTCATGCATGTTGGGTCAAGCCCCGACACCTTCATCTCCTACTACAACTCACTTCCTTATCCCCTACTGCTGCCTCTGTCCCAACTCTAATATTCGAGGCAGCATTCCCACCTTCTTACTCTATGATTCCCACCCAACTTCCTATCCTCTCCAAGCACCATGGAGGGATTGTGACAGGGACATCGCTGGCCCATCCAAGCACTGTGGAGAAACCATATTCTGCACCAAAGGAGAATATTAGCAAGTCTGCCTTCGCTCCAATCCACCTCCAGTATCCGAGAGCTTGCACTCATATAGCTGAATGTTGGTGATGAATTCAGTAACAGCGACCATCGTACGATAACTTTCACTTTAAAGTTTACTAGTAACGAACCAAATAGTAGCATCGAAAAAGTCCCTAATTTCAAGAAAGCAAACTTCCATAAACTTAGAGCTATGTTTAAAGAAACTGACTGGAGCTTTTTAATTCACAATAACGACATAAATACATCTTGGAAGTTATTCGAAGCCACTTACCTAAAAGCAGTGCAAGACTGCATACCATCAAAAACTCGGCGTCCAGGCCATAATAATAAGCCCAAATGGTGGAATAAAGATATTTCAAACTGCCTGCTTGCTAAAAAATTTGCTAATGATAGATTAAAATCCTCACAAAATGACGAAGAACGGCTGAAATTTGTAGAGCTACGACGCAAAGCCAAAAAGTTAATTAAGCAAAGTAAAAAGACCTTAGAGTTACATATTGCGAATCAAAGTAAAACAAACCCGAAAGAATTCTATAGTTATATCAGAAAGAAAAAAGTTGTTACTTCAACTGTTGGACCGTTAGTCGATGAAAATGGAGAATACACCAAAGACGAAGAACAAATGAGTAATGCCCTCAATACCTTCTTTGCATCAGTTTTTACAACAGAAGACCTCAGTGATATCCCTACACCGTCGCCGATTCAGATTGATAATTCAGATGTTCTAAGCAATATCACCGTTACAGAGAGAGAAGTATTGAATTGTTTAGATAAACTCAAGGTAAATAAAACGCCTGGACCTGATACAATCTCGCCTAGAGTTCTAAAGGAAGCTAAGGATGAGCTCTCTAAACCACTGACATTACTATTCAATAAATCCTTGCAGTCTGGAACTATGCCCGATCAGTGGAAGCTAGCCAACGTAACACCGATATTCAAAAAAGGCAGCAAATCCCTACCCAGTAACTATCGTCCAATTAGCTTAACCTCAGTTGTATGTAAAATGCTAGAAACGGTCATACGAGACAGACTCGTAAATCACTTAGAGGAAAATAACATACTTAAAGATACTCAACACGGCTTTCGTAAAAAACGTTCCTGTTTAACAAACCTCTTAGACTTCTTCCACGATATCCTCAACCTCTACGATGAGAGTAAAGCTGTAGATATTATATCCTTGATTTTCAAAAGGCCTTTGACAAAGTTCCCCACAAACGTTTACTGCTAAAACTAAAAGCGCATGGAATACAAGACGGTGTGTTGAAATGGATAGAAAATTGGCTCAGCGACAGAAAGCAAAGAGTAGTCATAAACGGTAAGGCATCAAAATGGACCAATGTAAGTAGCGGGGTACCCCAGGGATCGGTACTAGGACCAATTCTCTTTCTAATTTACATCAACGACATAGATGAGGGTCTCACCTGTACAATCTCAAAATTTGCTGACGATACAAAAATTGCAAATAGCGTACTCTCAAAAGAACAAGTTGACGATATGCAACACAATCTAGATAAATTGTCATGTTGGGCCCAATTTGGCAAATGAGTTTCAATGCGGATAAATGTAAAGTACAGTAAACTTCCGTTAATCCGAAGGGCAGCGGACCGGCTCTCGTTCGGATTAGTGGATTTTTCGGATTATCGGACTTTACCCCTATGAACCTGTGTATGACGAAAACATTGAGACATTAGGCCACCCAAATGACACAATGGTGCACACACACATATCATATGTTCATGAAATCACTTCAAAAGTTTACCATTGTCATTGTAGCCTATTAACTACTTCAAAACATTCAGATTAATGGTCAAAGGAATCTGCTGATATAAACGTCTTCTTCTTCTTCCGTCTACTAGCGAGTTTGTCTTGCTCTTGAAGATCAGATGTGGTTCGGGAAGTAATGCCTTAACAACGGCACTTCCCTGAGAGGTTCTTGTAATTTTCCTTTTGTGATTTTCCTTTTGTGACGTGCTCTGTTATATTATATTGTATTGAAAGCACCCTTGTCTTGTTGTCTTGAAAGCACCCTTGGGATGCTCCGATCACTGAACTATAAATAGTAGCGTATCGGAACATCCAAAGGTGCGTTTTCAAGCTCAAGACTAATACGTCCAAAGGTGCATTTTCAAGCTCAAGACTGAATGCGCTTGCAGAAAATGCGGTGCAAGCCAGTAGCGCATCGGAGCGTCCCAAGGATGCGTTCAAGAGCAAAACAAACTCTCTAGCAGACGATGTGGAAGAAGAAGAAGACGAAGGTGTTTACGATTATATCAGTAGCTTCCTTTGACCATTAATCTGAATGTATTGAAGTAGATAATAGGCTACAATGACAATGGTAAACTTTTAAAGTGAATTCATGAACATATGATATGTGTGTGCTCCATTATGTGTCATTTGAGTGGCCTAATGCCTCAAAAAGGGGACTTTGGGACTTCTTGAAAGGTGCGTTTTGAAGCTCAAGACTGAATGCGCTTGCAGAAAATGCGGTGCAAGCCAGTAGCGCATTGGAGCGTCCCAAGGATGCGTTCAAGAGCAAAACAAACTCTCTAGCAGACGATGTGGAAGAAGAAGAAGACGAAGGTGTTTACGATTATATCAGTAGCTTCCTTTGACCATTAATCTGAATGTATTGAAGTAGATAATAGGCTACAATGACAATGGTAAACTTTTAAAGTGAATTCATGAACATATGATATGTGTGTGCTCCATTATGTGTCATTTGAGTGGCCTAATGCCTCAAAAAGGGGACTTTGGGACTTCTTGAAAGGTGCGTTTTGAAGCTCAAGACTGAATGCGCTTGCAGAAAATGCGGTGCAAGCCAGTAGCGCATTGGAGCGTCCCAAGGATGCGTTCAAGAGCAAAACAAACTCTCTAGCAGACGATGTGGAAGAAGAAGAAGACGAAAGTTTTACGATTATATCAGTAGCTTCCTTTGACCATTAATCTGAATGTTTTGAAGTAGATAATAGGCTACAATGACAATGGTAAACTTTTAAAGTGAATTCATGAACATATGATATGTGTGTGCTCCATTATGTGTCATTTGAGTGGCCTAATGCCTCAAAAAGGGGACTTTGGGACTTCTTGAAATTCGGACCATCGGGTGAATTCGGATTTGGCCTCAAATTGAAAAATTCGGACTATTGGGAGATTCGAATCATCGGTCGTCGGATTAACGGACTTTTACTGTACTACATATCGGATACCTAAATGAGAAAGCAAACTATTCGATGAATGGCACTCAGCTTAAGAATGTAAACAGAGAAACCGATCTGGGAGTAACAATATCGAGTAACCTAAAACCGAGTCAACAATGTTCAGAAGTTGTTAAGAAGGCAAACAAAATAATTGGCTTTATAGGCAGGTCATTTGAGCATAAATCCAAAGAAGTTATCCTAACCCTTTACAATTCATTAGTCCGCCCTCTTCTGGAATACTGCGTTCAATCCTGGTGCCCTTATTACCAAAAAGATATAAACAAGCTAGAACGAGTTCAACGTAGAGTTACCAAAATGATACCTAGCCTAAAGAACAAACCATACGAAGAGCGTCTTAGAGAATTAAATCTATTCCTTTAACCCAGCGCAGATTAAGAGGTGACTTAATTCAAGTGTTCAAAATCATCAAAGGCATCGACAATATGAACTGTAGTAAGTACTTCACTATCGACCAATCTATTACACGCGGGGAAACGGTTGCAAAATTATTGGTAAATCTTTTAACTCACACGAATCTAAGAATTTTTTCTTCAATCGAGTTGTCAACTTGTGGAATGGGCTTCCCCGAAACGTTATAGACTGCATCACCGTTGATTCATTTAAACTCCGCCTAGACAAATATCTCGCATCAAACCCGCGACTGACTGCGTTTGTAAATGAATAACTTTATTTTATCCCCCCCTCAGTTACTAACCCATCTGTCCCCTACTAACTTCCTAGTACTGCCACGGACATTAGTTCCAGGGCAGTATTTCCCTTTCCAATGTTCCCTTACCCACTCTAAACCACTGTTTGGACACTTGATCCTCAGTGTTTTGGAGGACAAGCAACCTAGAAGGGTCACTAGATCTGTTGTTGCTTGATTTCCTTTGTACTCCTTTGTACTCTCCTTCACACCTCATCACAAGGAATCCACAGCCGGAACCAGTTGGTGGAAAACAAGGACAAGTATAGCAGAGTGTACTGGCCAGCATTGAGGTGGTGAAAGTCGGAGAAGGAGAAGAAAGAGATAAGACAAGAAGAAATATTTTTTTATAAGGGGCCCTCCAGGGCCCGCAAGTTTTTACTGAGAAAGACGAGATGTCTGACTAAGAGTACCGGGTATCCCCCCCAACCCCCAAATCAATGTGCCTTCTTGGCAAAGTCACTAAAAGACTTACTATAGATGAAGACAACTAAAATTATGTAATAAAATATATATTGAGTAGAATGCTAGCTTTCAATTGATTAGTAAAGCGAAAGCTATCAGATAGTATTAGTGTCAGGATCTGTTAGCCAGATAATTAGTAGTTAAATATACATAGTGATTCCCTAAGACATTTTGAGAGTTTATCTTGGCTTATATAATCGAGAGCGAAATGTTCAACCCTCAACTACCGAAATAGACTAGGTATATGAAATTAAAATGTAAAACTTGCAAACTAAACAAACCAAAATTGGGACAAGGACAATATAAAGTCAAATTAAATTATCAAAATCGCTATGTGGAAACAATGCTTACTAAAATGAAAATTATTAAATAAAAGAACACAATCCACCACATAGGGTGTACATCACTACATGAGCAAGTTAATCTGTTTCCCAAGCAAACTAATCGCACATATAACAACGCACTATCGTCACGTTAAAGGAATTAGCATAACAGATAAATCTCACTCCAAGCAAAGATTATAATGAAGAAACGCGTCCTCGTGCAAAATAAATAATAATGACAATGCGTTCTCATATATTTAAGAGGTTATTTAACTCTATATGTCTTTACAGCTGGCTACTGAAGGCATTAAACGAGATGTGTGGAATATGAGACATGAGCAGCGGCTGGTACAAATGAAGAACGATGATTTGGTAAACTTCGATTCCGTGCTTCTAGAAAATGACGCGGCTTACATCTCCGGCGCTCAATACCACCTGAGGAGGATGGCTGCCTATTATTCAAAGACAGGTTAATATCTTGAAAATTAAGTTGCGTTTTTTGCATTTTATTGCAGGAAGTTGGCAACATTTATCAACACCCTCTATAATAATATAATTTATATCAATCATAATAACCTCCAAAATAATAATATCAATCATAATAATATCAATCATAATAATATCAATCATAATAATATCAATCATAATAATATCAATCATAATAACCTCCAAAATAATAATATCAATCATAATAATATCAATCATAATAATATCAATCATAATAATATCAATCATAATATCAATCATAATAACCTCCAAAATAATAATATCAATCATAATAATATCAATCATCATAATATCAATCATAATAATATCAATAATAATAACCTCCAGAATATTGCAGTATATAGTGCTAAGAGGGTAGTATTGCAGTATATAGTGCTAAGAGGGTAGTCCTTGTTTTTTTGGACTTTATATTTACGTATTTATATATTTTTGAGTTTCCTCGCTAGACCCCCTTTCAAGATAGATTTGTAAATTTTTCAGTAGAAAAATGTTCCTTCTAAATTACAAGCTCGTTATTGCTCGCCAGGAAAATATCGACACCTAAATAGCACGAAAGGTCTTAATATTGACACAAAAATAAGGCGAAAGGTCTCAAAATCGCCAAACTAACGGAACGAACGTCTAAAAATCTCAAAACCATTATGCTAATCAGGAGGGAGAAGGGGGTTCAGAAAAAGCGAGTACTACCCCTTAACAGTGAGGATTGAACTCCAACAGGACAGTGTGCTTACTCCCTTGGCAGTGGCAGCTTCATCCCTTCCATGGACTCCTTGGCCGCAGCTAAGGGCAGCCCTCTGGTTCCTGTCATTAGCCGCAAGTAAAAATACACATGCAACAGTACGAATAATATTGTGTACAGCCATGGACAGAAATATGGTGTATAAAGACATACATAATTACTACAGTTGCACGTTAACCTAGTAATACTTGTCGAGTATATTGCTCTCTTCTGAAAGGAACCCTGTATACATATATATATATCTCTCTCTATATATATATATATATATATATATATATATATATATATATATATATATATAGATATACCCAGAAGCTGGGTGTGCTCAACCGCCTCAGGGGGTTCTTTACCCCTGCACAGCTTCTTGCTCTGTACAGGGGCACAGTGCATCCTTGTATTGAGTATTGTTCACATGTGTGGGGAGGGTCCTCTCACACCGCACTCCTAAACAAAGTAGAAAGGAAAGCCTTTCGTATCATTAACTCCCGTCCACTCACCAACTCTCTGCAATCTCTCTCTCTTTGCCGCAATGTTGCATTTCTCTCGCTATTCTATCGCTACTACAATAATTAGTGTTCCTAGGAGCTTTCCCAGTGTATACCACCTCCTCTACGTAGTACGTAGGGTACGTGGTGCCCGCCTTGCAACACAATCCTACCCCTACTCTGTGCAACTCTCCAACTCAAGAGTGAAACACTATCCTCAGACTTTCTTCTATTCAACTGCTGAGCTTTGGAACTCTCTCCCAGAATCAGTCTTTCCCTCTGCCTATGACTTAAATTGCTTCAAACTCCGTGTATCCAGGCATTTTAGCTCGAACGTTCCTTGATTTTGGCCCTGTCACTCTTTCAAATCTGGGGGAGGCACTTGCTGCAGGCAGTTATGCCTTTTGTCTCCCTCATTCACATATAAAAATAAATAAATATATATACTGTATATAGTGTGTATACCGGTATATATATACTGTATATACCGTATATATATATTTGCCGGTAAAATACTAATAAGGTATGTTGTTTGTTCAGTCAATATATATAAGAGAACGCTAATCATCAACATTTCCTTAATTGTCGTCCCTTTGCCTTTCAGAATAATGCAGATACTGGAGGCTGGTCTGTACGAGCACTGGAGGGTGGGACTATATCCAAACCTCACGGTTTGTCTTAACTCTCCCACCAAGTTCACCTTAATGACTCCACTGGCCATCAGGAACATCTGGGTAATATCTATGTTTACACTCAAATATAATTATAAAGGGTATAAAAGAAGTGTGAAAAAAGGTATATACAATTAATGGGTATACTCTATCCTCTTATTAGATGGATGCATTACTACCAATATACCTGTATAAGGGTATGCTATCATGGACACTATATTTGCCATTTTCATACCCATAATTGTTTAGAGCATATACAGATGAACGAACGTGTCATGTCATGTTTACTCAAGAAGCTCCCCAAAAGGTATGACCATGGCAGAAACCACCTCCTCTCTTTCCCTTACATGTGTCTCACTCCCCCTTCCCTATCCTCCCCTCCTTTTCTCCCTCGTCCTTTGATCTATTATTTCCCTCCCCCCAGTCCCTATACCTCCTCCCCCTCACCTTAAATACGTTCAGTCATCCTCCCCCACACTCGCATACCTCCCCCCTCCCTCACACATTGCGAGAGAGCTGCGCGAGTTGATTCGGTGTGGTGATAGCCTCCAGAGAGGGAGGGTCTGCACTGCACTGCTCTGTCTCTCATACACTCACTACCCTCTCATCACAATAATTTTGTTTTTCTTTCACTAGATATTTGCTTTTTACACCTGTTTTCAGGTTCTTCAATGTTCACATAATCCTGATACAAGTAAATGATGCACATATGGGCAGGAAAATGGCTGTGTATGGTAAATATAACACATTTTGTCCGAATTGAAGCTAAATCTTTCACACTGGTTGACATGTCAGAAACTGGTCTATCGGATTTGTCAATTAAGAGCAAGCTAGAATTACGATTTATGTAATTGACTCTGATTTGCTCTCTTACCCATGATATTCACTTCCCATCTCTACGTATATCTTTCCTGGCATTGGTCTTTCAATTGCTCTCTGTGCTTCCCTAAACTCATTATCCATTGTTTTTGTTAGTTCCCAAGTTTCGGATCCATAAATTATGGTTGGTAGCACACAATGGTTTTAATTTACACTTAGTGTATATATATATATATATATATATATATATATATATATATATATATATATATATATATATATATATATGCCCGAGAAGAGTAGTTGGAATATAGAAAAAATAAAATAAAAAAATATATATACAATTATTATATACTACGGTACCAATATGCCTTAAGTGTAAATGTAAAACTATTGTATGCTACCAACCATACTTGGAAACTAACGAAAATAATGGAGAATATATATATATTTATTTATGTATATATAGTTTTGTTGTGTTTTTTTATTTTTCAGGGTATGTTTGTGATCCTAGCGGGGGGAGGGGCGGCCGGGCTCTTAGTGTTCGGGTTGGAACTCTGTCACCGTAACAAATAAAAAGGAATATTACGAGTAAAGAAAATAAAGTTGGATATATTGAGAGTAATTTACTTTTGATTGTTTGACAAAGAAAGGGTATAATAAATGCAAATAGTGTCAACGTTTGCATATTGATAGTGATTTGTATTTTATTATTTGAGATAGAAAGATACTACAGCAAAAATACAATAAAGTTGTGCATATTGATAGCGATTTACTTTCCATTATTTAACATATTAAGGTATCATATATCTATCTACCTTTGGGATATTGTGAGAGTTTTATATTTTGATGCATTGACGTACCTATTTAATATGTTTATTTGATTATGGGTATATTACGATGATTATATTTAAAACAAAATTTAATATTATGGTGAATGAGATAATGACTAAAAAAGCGTGTAAGAGTGAGGTGAAGGGGCTGGTGGGACCGAGAGTGAGGTGGAGGGATGGTGAAGAAAAGTATATGAATGAAAGTGATGTTGGGTGAGATGAGGGGTGCCGCACGGCTGACGGATGACAGAGGAGCATGAAGGCAATTTATTCATGCCTACCCTGTAATGGGGATTAAATTTGGTTCAGTAATAACCGATAAATAGCAATTATTTATATACTGTACGTCGCCCTACTGCAGAAGGTAGGGATTTGAGGGGCGCCCAGGCCGAAATTTGAAAAAAGGGTTCCGTTACGCCGAGTCGCCTTGAGGATAAATTAGCGTATATGCATGTGAAAAATAATTAAATTTGATTACAAAAATAACCGAGAAATAACCCTTTTTAATATTGATAACCCCAACAACAATAACAGGAACAACAACAACGACATGAGTGGCGACTAGAGGTCCTAGCTTCGCACGGACCTAATCATATGAGAGAGAGAGAGAGCTACATAGAGCTATATGGATACACAGACCACACATACCTCAAGGTCCTTACTAGGCAGTCTGGCCTTACAAACTATATATCTATACATATATTCACACATGCAAGAAAGTCACAGCAACACGTGAACTTATATGCTAAATATCCACAGGGAAGGACTCCGTGTTTATTTTCCTTCCTTCCCTGTGGATATTAAGCATATACACACATACACATACATATACACATACATACATATGTATACATACTGTACAATGTACATACATACACACACATACATACATATATACACACATACATGCATATATACATATATTTATTTATGTATTATATAGTTTTGTTTTGTTTTATATTTCAGAGAGAGAGAGAGAGAGAGAGAGAGAGAGAGAGAGAGAGAGAGAGAGAGAGAGAGAGAGAGAGAGAGAGAGAGAGAGAGAGTGTGTGTGTGTGTGTGTGACATTTTAGCTTAGGGGTAAAACTGGGGGTAAGGTAACTACCGTACTACCCTGCTTCTAGATCCTCCTATTCGGCCCTCTCTAACACCCCCTGTCCCTCCCCTTCCTCTGGCTGGCATCCAGTCTCAAAGGGGTACCAAGCTTAAAACAACACATTTTAGTTGACGTGTTCACGTGGGGTTCCATGAATTATTATGAGTGACTGCATACAAGTACAGTGGCGCAAATCAAGAAAATCAAGTTCGGTCGCGCTAATAAGTCATGTCTCAGCTGTCATTACGTTTGGGTTGGTCTGTGCTGTAATAATGTCTGTCAGATGTTCAATAGGGTGGGTAAGTGTAGGAACATGTTTGATTAACTCGCTCAAAAAGAAGAAATCGTGTGTAAATATTGCTGATACCTATTATTGATCAAACCATAATTGGTATCAGACATCACTTATTATGCCGACTGTACACGAAAAGACATCAAAATTGTAGATCATTGGCGATTCTTCAAGAACAAACTCCATTCCCCGTTAACTACAACAAGAACAATATGTTAGAACCAAGCCAAATGGTAACGACGACCGCTATGACAAGTTGCAACATTAATAATTATTCCTATGGCTGTAAATGAACCACACAGAACGATGTCTTACCTTGAGACACGGAATTAATTAAGGGGGTCACCTGCTTTTTTAATCTTTCTCTCTTTCTCTGACTTGTATCCATTTGGCCCCATTCAGCCGACTGTTTTAAGAGGTTTATCCCCATCCAGGTGCCGATTTTTTCCTGGCGAGCAATAGCGAGTCAGCATTGTATGGAGAAATCCGGCTTTGCCGGAGAAATTTTTCTATCGAAAAATTTGCAAATTTAGCTTGCTGTAAAACAAAAATATATATATGTTGGCTCGCTCTCGCTCGCCAGGAAAATATTGACACCTGGATGGGGGTAAACGTCTTAAAATAGTAGGCTGAATGGGGCCGAATGGATACAAGCCAAAGAGAGAGGAAGAGAAAGAGAAAAAAAAGCGAGGTGGGCTCCCTTAAGGAAGGGTTGGGTCCGGTTCAGCATGTCTGTTCACTCCTACTACCTCTCCCACGACGACGATGGAGGATTCAATCACTTACAACTAAAGTCATCTTCCATTCCTCCCAGTCTTCAACACACGCGCGCACGCACACAAACAGCAAATAACGCATAACGGTAACACAATTTACGCGAAGAGACCGGCGAGAAGAGACGGTGACTGTGGCCGAGTGAGCTGTGATGGGTGGAGAGGGAGGTGTGGAGGGGAGATGAGGGAGTAAGAGATGCCAACATTACTGTATAATATCATCTCATTAACTCCATACCCGCACTTCAAAATAATTAGGCAACAATTTTAATGAAGAGTATAATAATAGGATATAGATATATTTAGAGAATTTAACGTGCCTGTGCTATCGTATGCATGAGATTTATGCACTAGGCTTAACATGAATGAATTGCTAGAATGTTGGTAAACCTGTTGAGCGGGTCTGAGCAACAACCCACCATATGTTGCTGTTTCATAATTTAAAGCTGAATTAAAGGCCATTATACACTGGTTCTGTAAGTAGTAGAGGACCTATTACACATAAATTAGACACTTTTGTCATATTTAACTGTTTCATAACATACATTTTTTATTTAAGGTTAGTGTGGGATAAAATAGAATATATTATGTAACAGCACCTGCATCCTAACCAAATACGCGGTTTCGATTCCAGCTACATTTGTCACTTTTCACAATTCTTCGATAATGGGCTTGGTATACTCAGCACGATGAACTAATTGGATAATACTTGAGCGATACGTAACGAAAAACAGAGATAGTGGGAAAGAGTAGGATTAGAGAAAACGAAATATGCGTGAAAGCCGATGGGTAAACTAAAGATAATAATTTTGTTATCTGCATTATTTTCCACCTTGTTAGTGCGACTGTAATCTGTGTGTTGGTGTGTCTGTAGGATTTAAATAGAAACTAATGGGTATTAAAATATATTTGTTAGTTTATATAATCTGTCAATCTAATCTTGCCACTATCAAATACATTTATGAAGTTATAAGTCCATGCCGGATCGGTCAACCCTAGATGTACTGTACGCTCGCAAAAACAAAACACACAACTAAATAAATGAAGAAACAAATAAAATCAATCAATCAACCAATCTTTACACTGGTGAGCTAAACTTTATGCGAACAGAATGAATCGGGTGAAACTTACGTCTGTATTATCACATGAGTTTGATCCACTCTCAGAATGTTAAGAGTGTTGGCGTAAGGATTGTGTTTTATTTGTCCACGAGTGTGCAGTACTTACGATTTTTTTATAGTTAAAGATGGAAATATTATGCTATCGATATGTTATTATAGTTGGGTTTGCTGTTGTTGTTGTTGTTGTTATGCTATCGATATGTTATTATAGTTGGGTTTGCTGTTGTTGTTGTTGTTGTTACTATCGATATGTTATTATAGTTGGGTTTACTGCTGTTGTTGTTGTTGTTACTATCGATATGTTATTATAGTTGGGTTTGCTGTTGCTGTTGTTACTATCGATATGTTATTATAGTTGGGTTTGCTGTTGTTGTTGTTGTTATGCTATCGATATGTTATTATAGTTGGGTTTGCTGCTGTTGTTGTTGTTGTTACTATCGATATGTTATTATAGTTGGGTTTGCTGCTGTTGTTGTTGTTGTTGTTACTATCGATATGTTATTATAGTTGGGTTTGCTGCTGTTGTTGTCGTTGTTACTTGGGATGATAAGAGCTGGGGCGTGAATAATACTAGATACATACGCATTTGATTGTTGTCGACGTATTCACTGCGAAAAAAGCCAGAAATCTGGCATGCTTATGTTCTGGGTGTGGTGTCCCGAGTTCGAATCCCGGGAGGACCATATGTTTTCATTAGTTTATTCTAGTGCATTGGGGTTTGTAATAGAGGAGTAATGTTAAGAACGGGGTGTAACTTAATGCCAATATATGTGATGCACCAATGGTTATATGACCTTGTGTAGCAACACTGCATACGAAAAACCTGAGAAACCCAAGATGGGTTGTGAATAAGACAATTTGAATTTGCTTGATACATGTTGATACATTAAGCTAAAATTCGGCAGCTAGATATGTAGGGCTAATATTAATGCTCGAATTGACACATTGAAGGAAAATAAAAGTGTATAACTATTCTGCAACAGTTGGGGATGCAAATATTTGGATTTATCGCCATAATTGTCAAGATATACTGTATAGTAAACATTTGGAAGTCAAGTGCGTAATACTTGCCTTAAGTCTCCAATTCAGATATTAGCTAGATAAGGATACTGCAGACTTGTCTTCAAAATACATCTTAAATGACAAGTTATTCAAGCTCTCAGTTATACTCTCTCTCTCGCTCTCTCTCTCTAAAGAAAAGAAGGTTACGATGAGTGTTGCATCAACCTAGTTTCTGGTTGTAGTAGTTGATGAATATCTAAACTGCAAACGCCAATTCGTGATAAACGCCTAATGTTCATGTTCACGGGAAATACTGCGTCAAGAAAAGAAAAACAAAAAAAAACACATGATCTGTTTTTGGTGTTGTTGGGAGGAGTGGGGGCTAGTACCATCGTTGTTGGGAGGAGTGGGGCTAGTACCATCGTTGTTGGGAGGAGTGGGGGCTAGTACCATCGTTGTTGGGAGGAGTGGGGGCTAGTACCATCGTTGTTGGGAGGAGTGGGGCTAGTACCGGTGGGGGCTAGTACCATCGTTGTTGGGAGGAGTGGTGGCTAGTACCATCGTTGTTGGGAGGAGTGGGGCTAGTACCATCGTTGTTGGGAGGAGTGGGGGCTAGTACCATCGTTGTTGGGAGGAGTGGGGGCTAGTACCATCGTTGTTGGGAGGAGTGGGGGCTAGTACCATCGTTGTTGGGAGAAGTGGGGCTAGTACCATCGTTGTTGGGAGGAGTGGGCTGTGGGGGCTAGTACCATCGGAGGAGTGGCTAGTACCATCGTTGTTGGGAGGAGTTTGGGAGGAGTGGGGGCTAGTACCATCGTTGTTGGGAGGAGTGGGGGCTAGTACCATCGTTGTTGGGAGGAGTGGGGGCTAGTACCATCGTTGTTGGGAGGAGTGGGGGCTAGTACCATCGTTGTTGGGAGGAGTGGGGGCTAGTACCATCGTTTTCTGTGTGGAATTAGTCGCTCAAATGTTACCGATCGAGAGGAAACAACATAAATTCAACAAACTGGGCATCAAACTAAGTCACCCAAACTGCTTGATCAACGCCAACGAATATACATCTATAGTATATACACACATAACAAAGCCACTCCAACAGCTTCCTCTCTCTCTCTCCAACACCCCTTCTCCCCTCTCTACACTCTTCAGAAAATAGGAAATGTATAATGTAGGTACGAGGTGCTGTTGTACAGGTTTATCGCTCAATACCTTCACCTGACCTGACCTGATACCTAAACGTTGTATGCCTTATTTATTGACCTATGATTTCTTCAAACTCTGTGTGTCTAGACATTTTGACTTGAATGTACAGTATCTTGAATATGACTCTGTCACTCTTTCAATTTTAGGGCGGTACACTCAATATGGGCAGCTTAAAATTAATAGAACAAACTAATAATAATGAATACATACATAAATAATAAAATACATACATAAATACATACATAAATTATAAAATCATTAAACACGATGCAACAAAATAAGACACGTTTAACCCGTTCCGTACCGCTGCCATCCCTTTAACTTTATTTTGGCTACTATTAGATTATTCTATTCAGTTTAAAAAGGGCCCCCCAAAATTAACAGGCTTCGAACTATCTAACTTAACCCTCTTTACTACCACAGATTCTTCTAACTTGCATAAAATCGTATAAATATAGCTAGAATATTTCTAAAAAGACGTCGCCGGTACAGAAGGGGTTCAGCAGTAGGAGAGTGTGGCCAAGCTGCAAAGGGGTGTTGTATAAAAGTCCCTCACATTGTTCTCCCATTGGTTCCCTGCACCCAGCCAACCAGTTCACTGTTATATAACACTCTTCCCCTGCTGACCAATACCAGTTCTCTCTACAGCCTGGGAGAGGGTGGACGTGCGAGTGGTGGAGCTTGTATAACTGGTATCACACGACCGATTATTCCCATTCAGCACCAGCTCTGGTAAGGTATGTATCAAAGGGATTATTTTTGTCTAAACCCTGTACCCTAGATCACCATCAAGTTAAGACAAATATACCCCAAAGGCCACTCTTCGAAATATACCCCAAAGGCCACTCTTCGAGATATATACCCCAAAGGCCACTCTTCGAAATATACCCCAAAGGCCACTCTTCGAGATATATTTGTACATTTTTCGGAAGAAAAATGTCCTGGCTGAACAAATTACAGGATCGTTTTCGATTGCCAGGAAAAATTGACACCAAAATGGCACGAAAGATCTTAAAATATACAAAGAAATTGGGCAAAAGGTCTTAAAACACCAAACTACTGGGGCGAACATCTGAATATCTCAAACCAAATGGGGCTAATATGAAGGGAAAGGGCGTCCGGAAAAAGAAACCTTAAACTTTATAAAACTTCTGTTACTTCAATTCATCTACTTGCAATCTTCTTTCTCATATCAACGCAAGAGATCCTAGAAATGTTGCCAGGAAAATGATGGACATCGAAAAATTGACGTCAAATCTCTCGTGTGATACTTTAGTGAAAGGCTGTGTAACACAAATTTTATGGTCAATTGTAGTCTGGCAGCTTCGAAATTTAAGCTTCATAAAAATTAAACTACTTGGAATAATCTACTTTTGATCTACATTTCGACTCTTTTGTAGTCGGTAGCTTTAAAATGTAAGTCTCATAAAAATTAAACTACTTAGAATAATCTATCGTTGATCTAGTTTAGTCCTTTTTGAGTTATAAGAAGTTAGTGGTCAAGATTTCTGGCCTAATTGTAGTGAGTAGATTATAGATAGGGCATTACCCCTTTCTTTCACATACAACAACAAAACAGTTGGATAAAGTGTCTGTCGTTAAAAGACATTACGGAATAGAAATTCGGGGAATTGAAATAAATGCACAATAATAAACTAGTCTTATGACTTGCTAATATTTAGCTAAATTCCTTAAAAGAAAAAGAAACTGGTGTATTATGGTTTAATTACTAATGGTACAGTACATATGTGAGAGTGAATCTCTATCCCACCAGGCTTGACTGCCAGTGGACGTCAGTCACCCAACAAGGTTTAGTATAATACTTCAAAATATGTTACCTAATCGACCACTTCAAAACACAAAGGAGCCAACGAGAATGTTTTTGTTTGATGTGGGCAGAAGGGGTATTACTAAGAGCAATATACGAGGAGACTGGCACGAATGCTACCACGGTGGGGCTAATTCACCTTCCTATAGGGGCTGTCACACTATGCCGATTTAAGTGACGACGCACCACGATTTAGTGGTTTTAACGAGGTCGGCACCTAATGCTGCGCGCATCGGTAATGGACGGCAACTCACGTAGTAGCGCAGTACGGGTCGGAACGGGTCAGCCCGTGAGTTGAAAAAAGTTTGACATGCTCAACTTGAATAAGCTTGGATCGGTAATTGTGAGGTCATGGCGATGGAAGTAACAAATGCAATACGGCGTCTCAGAGTTGCGGCGGCTGTTATGCGACCAACGTAACGACGCAGCTGGTCATTTGCCATAACATGGCAGTGTAAGATAGGTCGTTGTAGGGCTGCGTGAAGCGGTGGCCTCGTTACGACGAAAAGAATAATACTGCGGCACTGGGGCGTTACAAGTTTCTCGATCGGAGATGCACGGAGAGCCACAGGCCACCACATGTGGAGGCAATGGCGTCAGAAGACACCAATAGACTGTTAAATTTGTATTGAGGATTTGGTTTGATGCAGTCATTTTCTAGCAATGCATTATAGTTTGTCCCATAACAAAATTCCTCGCCAGAATTCCTTCAGACTAAAAATAATACTCCTTCTAGTTAAATTTGTACATTTTCGAGAGAATAATGTCCCAACCGAAGGCTGATATCCTCTTGAGTCCAGAAACAATACCGACACCTGAATGGGGTGAAGCGTCTTATTATCGCTAAACTAGTGGGTTGAAACGTCTTAAAATCTCCAAACTATATAAAAACAGTTTGGAGATTTAAAAACTATTGTTTGTATTTTTATTTTGTATCCAAAAGGGCTTCCCTCGGCCCAAATAGGGTTAAAGGTCTCGAACGCAGGCAGCTGGAATTTATAGGGATCTGGGAGTCGGGTTTTTATTATATTATATTTTATTCAAGTAACAGTATAATTTTTAGGTAGTTGAGGGTACGTGTGCAGGTGGTTGGGGCGATGCAGGACATGGCAGTAGGCAGCGATGGACGTGACGGTATAGCGAAGGGCGTGACGGTACGACAGGGATAGTGTGAATGAGGCTGGGACTCTCGGTGGCGCGAGTATATATATACGGCGCGGCCCTATTTTTATCTGGTCGGGTACATTAGCCAACACAAAATCGGCGATAGTGTGACATTGAGCGTGTGTTGGCGCCGTACTGCTACCTGCACCGTGCATCTGCACCCTGGTATGCGCATGACGGGAGGGGTCCAGCACTAGCCACCGGCGTGACGCTTGCATGTTGGCGCCAGTCTTTACCTTTTTTTTTTTACATTCCACAAATGTCGCCACATGAGGCCATTCGATCCCGTCGACTATGCGTCTGACGCCGCTGCAGTACATGCACGTCTGCGCGCGGCGTGTGCTATGCATCCCGATAATCTCCACCACCCGCCATGCGTCGGCCCCGACCCGCGGCACTCATTAAGTCGTGGTGTGTCGGCACTCAAGTCGTCATAGTGTGACAGGCCCTTATGTCAGAAAAAAATAATAATAATAAATAAAGAAGAACAATTAGCAATGAGGGGTTAGCTTAATGTAAACAGATGTGAGTCTATTAATAAACCACTTTCCTTATCACAGGTAGATCAAAACATGCAGCCCAATCGCCGATATTACAGACGAACGAATATAGCCCAACGTGAGAGGGTTGTGGTGTTGTGGGCCGAGGGACTATCACTACGAATGATCGCCGAGCGGACCGGTACCAGCGCCACCACCGTCGGGAGGTGGGTCCGACACTGGCTCAAGAAGGGAGATCTACGGAATAACAGAGTCCAGACCAAGCATTACCAGAGCTTGATGAACTTGGCTGCAAGTTATTATCTGCTGCAAATGCGAAATATGTTGTCCGTGAAGCAGTGTGAGATGGGGTTGGCGGCGTATATTCAAAACATACTGGCAATGCGATATTGGACACAGTATAATCATAAGTTACATCGACACACTACAGCAACAGTGGCTGACCACACTGAGTCACTGTACTCTAGTCACTTGGTTAATGTAGCGTGGCGTCGAACCCAGCTACATGCAGATGAGGTTTCTGTCAAAAGATTTCCTGGCTGTGAAGCTTAGGTGTGGATGTGCCTCCGTTAGGTTCTACCTGGTTCCCTGATCACATCCTACCCCTTTTGGGGATATGTAAGCATCTTTGTGGCAGCCAAAGTCAACCTGTTGACTACTTAGCATAAGTTAGGTTAAGGAATTGTGTATTTTCAGCATCATTGGCTGTCGGCTCGAAATGAACCGATTATAATTTTATTATATATAGTTGTATTTATCAATTTTGTTTATTTAAGTAATATCCAAGGAGTAGGCTACAACACATTCTTTTAACTAAGTTAAAAAAAATGCAAATCTGTAGGTAGAGAGACACAATATTTAGACGGTAATGTGTGTGTGTGTGTGTGTGTATAGTTTAACATAAAGGTCGTTATTGTGTTTAGTACCGATCCCTAAATGGAAAATATATTATGTAATCAAATTGTACAATTACCCTACCTTACATCCAAATGGAGAACCATTTCCTTCGATAAATCTAGACGACTATCATTTATGATTGCTATGTTTTCGATGGGGGTTTCTAGTTCTCTTTTTTTCCAAGTTGGAGGGAGGTCTAGCGAGAAAACTAAAAATAACTGAATATATAAATTTATAGACCCCCCCCCCCAAAAAAAAAAAACCACATTCACTAGCCCCTTAAGTGCTCCAATATGACCACCTGTGAACAATAAAATAGAACAAATAAATGTATCTTGCTTATCCTGCGACGAAATTGACTATTTATGAACAATCGGATACCATAAACATGATGTTCAACGATTTGTCCTGCAAGATATGTAATTTTCTGTATTTAGTAAATAGATCCAACACATTTGAGAGAGATCATTGGAGAGTCTGTAATGCAACATTTTAGCACGAATATTTTCCTCAGAGACTGCTGGTGGAGATGGCATCCTATTTTCTGCGTACATTGATAATGGCTGCCGTAATCTTTATTGGAGAAACTGTAGCACCTCAAAGTTCTGGCAAAGGTAAGGAAATCATGCCTTGCTTCACGTACCTCACCAAATGCCAGAAAATATGCTTTCTTCTTAACATACTGAGGTGATGGGAAAGAGGTATCCTGTCCCGGATTCAAACCCACTCACTTCCAGGTACATTTGGGCACCATAACCACTAGGCTATGAGCGGAGTGGCCGAGTGGTTATGGTGTGCGACTCTCCCAAATATACCTGGAGTGAGTGGGTTCGAATCCTGGTCAAGATACCTCTCTCTCAACCTGTCGTACATTATCATTAGATAATGAGGTGATTTTGATAAACCAATAATAGGTGATTTTGTACCCAGAGTCCGAGGATCTTGTGGTGGTCGTGAACGCAATTCTCTCAGAGGTTCGGCAAGAGGGTACATCACTAATTGTCGTAACGGAAAGGAATTCATTGGTAAGAACATATGCAACTATACTTATGTTTAGGTTAAGAGTGGTAGAGAGGTAATATATCTATATATATATATATATATATATATATATATATATATATATATATAAATGGGCAGTGCATGTGAGGATTCTGCACATTGCAGGCCAGTTGACTTTCTGCAGGTTATCTTGTCTAATACAATAAATATTCAATTTTGGATTCCAAAATTAATTATTAGATTACAAAGCATAGCAAAATTAATTAATGAATTACCGTCTACCATTTGTTTATTAATGAATAGCTTATTGTCCCAAATAGCATCTTAAACTGCCTTGATGGTGTAATAGTTAGAGTGTTTAAAATCTGTATGTGGTAACCCAGCTTCGAATCCCGGTGGATCACATGCTTGCTTTCATTAATTTTGGTGTTTGGTGTTGGAGTGAAATTAATGAAAATATATTATACCTGCACATTCATCTTACTGATGTATTACTTTTTTATTGTATTTGTTTTATAATTGGCAAAATGTTCAAGCACAGATAAACATTCTTCAAATTAAGTTATTTGTATAGACAAAACAGTACGGTGACGTAATTTGTTATTAGTAGACGATTTTGCTCGGCATAAGGAGGATTTCTGGGAATCAGAAGGTATGCAAATACATTTTAATTAATCCACTGGCCCCCAGTTCCTTCCTAAGCTAAATAAAACATTATAATGATGACCAGAATAACATTATAATAGCGGCTTTGTACAAAAGGGTTTAACTCCTTGAGCACCAGCGACGCGCTTTATGCGTCGCCATGTATGTAACGCATGGTCCCAGCGACGCAACGGTTTCGTCCGCCTTAATTACTCTTGTCCTATGGCACCTAGAGGGTTCAGATTTGTAAGGGAGCTACTTTAGGATCCCACGGAACAATACCGCTGGTTGGAAACCCTCCAAGTCTAGCTGCGTGCGTGTGGGCGCGCACAGGAGGAATTTTCCAGTATATTGCCTACCCATCATCCCATGTTAATTGTGACTTTCCGCCACCTCCCAGGACCCCTAAATGACCTAGGTGAGCGTTTTTTTTTCCATTACTAACCCATCCCATGTGCTTTCAAGACAAAAATGACAAGTGGCTGATCCTGGAGTGTACATATTTATTAAATCGTTATGGGTCCAGTGGGTTAACAGAGACACTGTTCTGCCAGCTAGGTGATGTTAGTAAGCTGCAGGCTCCGTTGGGTGTTGGAGTCTTCGAGGTGGACGTGCCCAGCCAAAACCCTAACGTGACAACTAAACAAATCGTGGGAATGGTTAGAGAGGCTCGTCGGGTAAGTTATAGTACCGCAAGTATGTGGACATTTAGGGATAATTTTCATTCACTGATATACCCTGTGACATGTATTCAAAACATTACCCGAGTCATTACAGTACAGATATTAACAAAAGTATGGGTATCCTTTGCCTGATATAAAGGCTTTTATATTCAAAGGTCACAATTTGTTTACTATACAGATTGATACAACGATAGTATGTGATATTTGTTGTCACTGTTCAGGCATTTTGGCTCGAACATTCCTTGATTTTAGCCCTGTCTCTCTTTCAACTCTGGGGGAGGCACTCGTCACAAGCAGTTTTGCCTTTTGTCTCCCTCATCCAGAAAAACAACAACAACTTTGATCCACAACAAATGACCAAATAGCGCATACTATTCAACCATATTTTATACCTGTCTAATTAATATCAAAAAAATTGCAAATACTAACGTGTGTGAATTATAAATGCATATTTAGTTATGAGTATTCACTTGAAGGCGAATCATATCTCGAAAATAAATATAATTTCTGATAACACTACCAGATACGGTTGATGTCAAAGTTAGTAATGGTGGTGGTGGTGAGCGACGACCCAGCCTTCCTCACCACCTTCACCGAGTGGTCTATCAAGGGCCGCCTCCTGGTGTGGTCCACGAGGCTCCTCGTCCTCACCCGCCTCCCACTACACCACCTCCACCACCTCCACAACACCCTCGCCATCACCAATTCATTACTGATCAAACTTACTCGTGTGCCATTAAGGTAAGATCACTTTGTTAAGGGGAGATGGGCCTTTTTTTGGCCCCCTGGCTTCCTCATGCTTATCCCCATTAGTTTTGAAATTTTAGACGTTTGCCCCATTAGTTTGTCGATTTTAAGACTTATCGCCTCCATTTCGTTGTCAATATCAAGACTTTTTGTGCTCTTTAGGTGTCAATATTTTTCTTGATGAGCGATAGCGAGTCTGTAATTGTGGAGGAACCGGCCTTCGGCTGTGAAATTTTTTGAAAAATTTACAAATTAATCTCGAAGGTGATCTAATGGATGTTTTCTTAAGTTTGATGGATGACTAGGGATGACACTTAAAAATATATGAATATATCAATAAATAGACCCCCAAAAATTAATTGGTGAGTTGGTGAAAACATATATGATTCTATAGTTATATTGTCCATGTTTACCAATATTACAGAGCGAGTCTCTACATGGCCCATCCCTACGGTCCACCAGAGTCTCAGCTACATCCTCTCGCGTCATGGTCTCCCGATATTGGTCTAATGAACGATCCGGCGACCCCCCTCTTTGCTAACAAGTTCTTGCAGTAAGTATTCAGAGGGTATTCAGTTCTTAATCCTCCAGGGTATGTGTGGCGGAGTGGTTTTGCTACGGAGCTAGTGAAACTAAAGTATTGGGTTCAAATCCCGATGTATTAACAGAATGTAATTGGGATGGATTATGTGTTTTATGTTGTTTCAGTAGATTACCAAGTAGATTACCAACGTATTTTAGCTAATAGTTCTGCTAAACATTACTTTTTTACTGTACCAACCTTCTTATAGCCTGAAACTAAGTAGTCATTTGGCCAGTGGGCTAAAATAAACATGTGCAAACTGAAGTCAGATAATTTTCTCTCACAAGGCTTTCCAACCGCCCTCGACTGGTGGTGGCACGGGTGGTGGTGGCGTTCGAGAGGAGGGAAGAGATAGACGACCCCCAACACCCAGGAGAGAAGAAGGTCGTTGTTTACACCCCCGAGAACCAGCTCATGGAGACTATCGCAGCGGCTATGAACTTTACGTGAGCATGCATTGCTACAGCTTTCTTCATAACAAATGTTGCTAAGAAGCTTTTCCAGATTAGTGAATATGTTTCTTATTCTGGGACCCTATGAGTACCCCCAGCCTTGTCTCATCTCCATAGTCCCAAACGTATGTGGGCTAGAGGTATCCAAACTGACAAACAAGCAAACTATACAATTGTATAAGTATAGATACCAACACTGAAACTACATTAATTAAAAAAAACAAAAAACAATAATGATAATAAATTCATGAAAATAGTTCCATAGTTTAACCCACTGGACCCCAAACGATTGAATACAAAATTACACTCCAGGACCAGCCACTTGTCAATTTTGTTGTTTCCTGAAAACACATGGGATGGATTAGTAATAGAGGAAAAACAACATAAAACTGCTCACCTAGGTCATTTGGGGGTCCGGGGGGCGGGGGAATGTCACAACATGTGGTGATGGGTAGGCAATATACTGGAAAATCACTCCTGCACACTACCACACGCACGCGGCTGGACTTGGAGAGTTGCCAACCATCGGTATTGTTCCATGCGATACTAAAGTTGCGTTGCTGGGACTGAGCGTTACATACATAGGCGACGCATAACGCTCGTCGCTGGGGTCCAGTTGGTTAAGAAATGCCTCTCACAGTACACAACACTAAAATTCAGCTCACTGAAGCCACCGAGAAGGATATGAACTTCACTGTACAGCCCCAACACAGTTAGCTGATACATGTAGCCGATAAAGATGCTCGTGTGACGCCGGTTTAAATTGCCATTCCTACACAGAAATCCGTGAGCTAAGTCTTATATTCCAGGGTGAAGTTTGTCCCTCCGGCTGACAACCACTGGGGACAGCTGGACAGTCAAGGGAAGTGGACAGGCATGATCGGGATGCTCCACAGAAAGGTGGGAGTTTTTATTTTATGTACTTATATATTTTTCAAACTAAAAGAATTATAACCTAGACCCTCTTTAAGCACACACACACACACACAAATAAAAATAGCAGAATTAATCTTATATGATAAATTTCGAGAATAACAGGCTAGTATACTGTGTCTCTCGGTTTTGCTTTCTATTTATTGATTTTTAAGATTATTATGTTTATTATTATTTATGTTAAGGAATTATATCTCTTCCAGGAAGCAGATATCGGTCTGGGCCTGTTCACCATGACCACCTCGCGAGCCACGGTGGTCGACTTCACCAACCAAGTCGCCATCAACTACGCACAGATCTTGGCAGGTACACTCGGATATCATAGTCTCTAGCACACTCATAGGTATTTGTGGACTTAACCTATTTATATTTATGGAAGTACCCTTAGCAATTCGTTGAAGTACTTCCTCCATCTTTCGATTCTCTCTTGTTTCTCGGTTATCACTCACCCATTCATATCTTTCACACCCTTACTATTTCCCTTGCTACCCTCCCTAACTTTCTTGACCTCTTTCCAGAACAGTATCTTACACTCAGTATCTATACACTCAGATTCCTTCCAAATTCCTCATCTAGTCTTCCCTTACTTTCCTTCACTACTCTCTTCACCACTCTCTTTTTCTCCAAGTACCTCGCTCTTTTCTGTCTCTCCAAATCTTCATTCCCGCTACTACCCAACCACTCTCTATACGCTTTCTTCTTGTCTTCCACATCTATTTTTATCTTTTCTGTCCACCATGCTGTACACTTCACTCCCCTCCCCCTTTTCCTTACTCCACACACCTCCTCACACGCTGCACATATCTCTTCCTTAATTCTTTGCTCACCTCCTCCACTTCTTCCATACCCTCCAGGTCGAACCTACCTAGTCGCGTCTCTACTGCTCTTTTGAACTCTTCCCTGATCTCCTCCTCCTGCAACCTCTCCACCCTCTTCGCCACTCCACCTTCCTCCAGCTCTCCTCACCCTCTTCTTTTGTATTCTAATTTTAGCTACAACTACATAGTGGTCAGACAGACCCCCCCCCTCCCCACCCAATACCCCTATACACCCTAGCATCCATCACAGAATTCTTCATTCGTTCATTTACAATTATATTATCAATCAGTGCCTTTCGTTTCTCCACTGTCCCATTCCTCCTACTCCACACCACTTTCCATGTGTGCCTGTATATAATTCTGTGTCGGAAGAGGGTGTTGGCTATCCACAGCCTACTCCTCACACATACATCATTCTACAAGTGCACTCCATTCCCATTCGGTATACCCGACCCTCCCACCACTCCATCAACTTTCTAATCACCCACCTTCTCATTTGTATCCCCAATCAGAAATATTATTTCGCTCCTGCCAAACTTATCCAGGCACGCCTCAACATTCACCCAGAACAACTCTTTCTCTCTTACAGTTTCATCCTATGTCGGAGCATACACACACACAACCACCCACGTTTGTATTCCTACTTTCATTCTCACCCACCCAATCCTTGCACCCACAGACCCATAGTTTCTTACACGCTCCTTCCATTTGTTACTTACAAACAAACATGCACCTTCTTTCACTCCCTCACTCACTCCAGCACACACACCCATTCCACACTCCCACTCTTTCACACATGTACCCCTCCATTTGGTCTCAGTCATTCCGCATATATCCAGCCTGGCATTCACTAACACTTCCAGGACCTCTCTCTCTCTTTTGTTTCATCATTCAAGCCTCTTACATTCCAAGTCGCAATCATTAGACTGTCCATTGTAGGTCAGAGTTCGTGGTGAGTCGCAAGCCCCCCGACCCAACCTCTTTAGTCGCCATTTACGATACGCAGGAGGCACGTGGGGCATATTCTATTCCCTTACCCCCAGGGGTTATCATTATTATCATTATTATAATTATCATTATTATTATTGGTATTATTATTATTATTATTATAAATATTATTATTATTTATTATTAGGTCGTAGAAGGCCCGAAGTATCTGTGTGGGCCTTTCTGTCGCCCATGTCTACGGAGGTGTGGCTTAGCATCTTACTGTCACTGGGGATCTATGTGTTGGTCATATTGCTGCCCTCCTGTCTCCCGGTCCACACTCTATCCACAACTAGACTGATGGGCAGCGCTAACAACTGTGTTCGGGTTTTACTGCAGCAAGGTGAGGACTGTATATTAAGCACCATATACATCCCTAGGACTTTGTAACTCAGGGAGGGTTAGAGCAAATGGGTTATACATTTCCACACGTATCTCTTGGTTGACTCTCCCCTCTGGTATTTCGGTGTGAGTATCCTAGGTTCGAGTCCTTGGAGTGCCATATTTATTCGTTTATTTAATTTTATAAGTAAAGTTGGTTGGTGAAAAAATATGAATATATATCAACCCCCTTATGAATTAGGGGAGGTTAGGGGTCGGGATATCGAGACTGATTATAACAAATAGACTTAATAGGCTAATCCCATGATATTGTGTTCGTGTATATATTCTATTCTACTAAACTGCTCTGTTGTAGAGTGGGAAAATAATATGTCCTCCGTATCCCAACTGTGTGTGTAGAAAACAACTATAGTCTATTTTTTCCCAGCTGATGATACACTGAATCTCTTAGCAGCGAATTTCCCGATACTTGATGGAAAAATATGAAACTAATATATATCCAAGTCATATTCATGCTAAGTGTTCACAATCAACAACATAAGTCGCTACAAAATCTTCCTAATAACCGAGTAATGAAGATGGGAACATGGTAATTTACCCTCAGCTAAAAATAAACAGAGTATAGCACGAGGAATGTGGATGTGATTCGTAGCCATGGCAGGCAAACCGTCTAAGGAAAGGAATTTTTCCAAATGGATTTCAATAACAAATAGGTTTTAGAGATGATGAATGAACCCAAATGAGGTAGCATGTGCTGACCTGCACTTATATTTTTCTTTCAACAGATGTATATGAATCAATGGGTTGGTGGTGGTGGGAGCGTGTGGTGCTGGGGGTGTGGATGTTGATGACCCTGGTGCTGACCAAGAGCTACGCCGGTAACCTTATGTCACAACTGGCCGTCAGAAATGTTCCGGAACCTTACCAGTCTCTAGAGGACTTGTTGGCGAATCCAGTTACAGTCGTTTTAATTCGAGGAACTGCTGAAGAATCGGCGTTTCGGGTATACTATAAAAAACCCACACAAACTCAAATGTAGCAGAAAACACAACACACTACACTGATGAGATTGAGATAGAGACACATACAGTATATACAGTAGTTGTTTATTTGATGACAAATATAGCTAACAGGGCTAGGATACGAACCATATAGGCAGGGCGTCGAGCCACCTACATCACCACGACGGTTAAAAGGAGGAATGTGATACTTCTATCAGTATTCCTCCCCAATCCGATTCTGGGGTGGTGGCAGACAGTCTTGTAATCGAAATCCGTCTTCCCTAAGCATAACAAGTTGTTAATTGATGACAAATATAGCTGACAGGGCTAGGATACGAACCATATTGGCAGGGGGTCCAGCCACCGGATTTCGATTAAAAGACTGTGTGCCCCCACCCCAGACTCGGGTTGGGGAGGAATACTGGTAGAAGTATCAAATCCTCCTTTTAACCATCGTGGTGGTGTAGGTGGCTGGACCCCTCTGCCTATATGGTTCGTATCCTAGTCCTGTCAGCTATATCTATCGGACCATCGAATAATTAGACTCATATATTACATTTTATAGTTTGCTGAAGGTGGCATCAAGCGTGAGGTATGGAATCTGAAGGACCAGGACCGCCTAACTCTGATCTACCCTACTGAGCTGGTTAGTATACAGAAGGACATCTTGAGTGGCGATGCGGCTCTCATCAACATAGACACATACCAAAAGAAGATGATGGAGTCGCAGTTTAACATGAACGGTAATGATAATAATAATAGTAATAATGATAATAATCCGACACAAATTCAACGAAACAATACATTTAAGACAAAAACTGGAGCTATAATTGAATTACCTGAAATGTATTGTTTACCTTTGAATATCCTATATATTTATGGGGCAAAGCAAATACCTAATTGATCACTTGCGAGTTCCGGGCTATGAGGAAGTTTGAGACATAAATATCGATAGTTAGCAGAATAACAAACAATAATTGAGTGTGTATTGGAAAGAAAGTAGGTTGAACTTGATCTTATCGTTACCTATCTTACAGGTCAGTGTTTGTTGAAATTACTTATACAAATTGACAGAATGAATATAAACACCGTATGAGGAGGAACACTTTATTGACAACGTTTCGCAGATAGACCCGAAGAAGCTATCTGCGAAACGTTGTCAATAAAGTGCTCCTCCTCATATGGTGTTTATATTCAGGTCAGTGTTTGTTTAGCCTGGGAAGAAACCGCTACATACCATCACTGGACTCCTTGGCGGGGGGTAAGGACAGCCCTCTGGTCCCAGCTGTGAGCCACAAGTAAGACCATCTATACCCTTTTCATTATAGGTAGATGAGAACTCCTGATCCTAACCTCTCATAACTCAAAAAGTACTAGAGTAATCAAGCTATTAATTCTATCATCTAGGAAGGGTCAGCTCATTTGCTCCGACCCATCTTGAGCTACAGAGGTTAAAGGTCACAATGTTTGGTCTGTGCATCATTACCATCATTACAGCATTCACTCTCTCTGTAGCACTCTTCTTCATTGCAATCCTTTCTGTTCACATTCCTTTACTATTAGGTTCGCTAGCTTTACTAGAATTCAGTCCTGACCACCTTACTGGGATTGTAAGTTCTGTGTGGCCTGTGTATCTATATACTCATATGCTGACAACTCTACATTATACTATTCAACTAGACTTCCTCAACAACATACACAGCAGGAACTCCAAAACTCACGTAATGAAGCCATACAACACTTATCTTCTGATTTAACTATTATCTCAAATTGGGGCATAGAACACTTTGTAGCTTTTAATACTTCCAAAACCCAATTTCTCCATCTATCTACCCGTCGTGAACTCCCGGAAGACTATCCCTTATACTTCAACAATACAAAAATCAACCCTTCATCCTCTCTCAGTATTCTCGGTGTCTCTTTTTCTTCTGCTCTCTCTTGGAAGGACCATATTATCAGTCTTGCTAAGGCTGCCTCCCAGAAGCTGGGTATGCTCAACCGCCTCATGGGGTTCTTTACCCCTGCACAGCTTCTTGCTCAGTACAAGGGCACAGTGCGTCCATGTATTGAGTATTGTTCACAAGTGTGGGGAGGATCCTCTCACACAACATTTCTAGATAAACTAGAAAATAATACCTATCGTCTCATTAACTCTTGTCCACCTACCAATTATCTGCAGTCTCTCTCTCTTTGCCGCAATGTTGCATCTCTCTCACAATTCTACTGCTGTTACAATAAAGTGTTCCTCAAAGCTCTCTCAGTGTATACCACCCCCTTTTCGTAAAGCACGTAGCACCCATCTTGCAACACAATCCCACCCCTACTCTGTGCAACTCTCCAACCCAAGAGTGAAATGTTATTCTCAGTCTGTCTTCTATCCAACAGCTGAGCTCTGGAACTCTCTCCCAGAATCAGTCTTTCCTTCTTCCTATGACTTAAATTGCTTCAAACTCTGTGTGTCCAGGCATTTTTGCTCGAACGTCCCTTGATTTTGGCCCTGTCACTCTTTCAACTCTGGGGAAGGCACTCGCTACTGGCAGTTCTGCCTTTTTTTCCCCTCACTCACATAGACAAAAATGAATAAATCAATAAATAGCTCTCCCTCTCTCTCCCCCAGGGTGATGCAGGTGATCGAGGGTGGACTGTTCAGCCACTGGAGTCAACGTTCCTTCCCCAACCTGACCTACTGCCTCCATGTACCCACAAAGTTCGTCATCATGTCGGCCCTGGGCATCAACAACCTATGGGTAAGTGAAAGGAGCGCCAGATAAATTTGGCAGCTAGGGAGTTTTGGCCGCAACTTTGTACCTATCTAACTCTAGGGGCTAGTGCTTGGTTTTTGGCCTATGTATTTATATATTTATGTAATTTTGACTTTCCTCGCTAAACCTCCATCAAGCTTAAAAAAAACACCCCGCAGACCCCCTTTCAAGATAAATTATACAGTCACTATACAGATAGTATATACAGTCACTATATACAGTCACTATACAGATACTATATACAGTCATAATGAAAGCAGATATTGTTATACAAAATAATTAATTGTAGCTAATTTTGGTCTCGGATAATATGGCTCCGATTTATCTGCCTCCAAAGTCTTCATGTGACAACGGTTTTACCTAAGCTAACTTAATCTCTCCTTCTCCACGTGACCCACTTCCACGATCATAATAATTTACTTAACTTAACTTTACCTACTCCCTGTTTGCGAGACGCTACCAATAAAGTGTTGATCCTGAAAATGGTCATTGTGTTGATGCGTATTTATTGTTTGCAGGGAATGTTGGTAATCCTGGTGGGGGGACTGGTGGGTAGCAGCATTGTCTTCTGTGGGGAATTCATCACCCGTAGGTTTCTCGACCCCCTTCTCCCTCATGTTTAGGTATTATAAGGAACACCCCGTTCTTAACATAAATCCTCCGTTGCAAACCCCAATGCACTAGAATAAACTAATAAACTATAACATTTGAGATTTTAAGACATTCGCCCCATTAGTTCAGCGATTTTTAAGGTTTTTTGTACCATTTTGGTGTTGATTTCTTCCTGGCAAGCGGAAGAGATCCTGCACTTCAGGAGGAAGTTACTGGCCTCCGGTCTCGACATTTTGCTTCCGAAAAATCATCAAATTTATCTCGAAGGGGGGTCTTGGGGGTATTTTTGTATAGGATGAAACTAAATAAAGTGATAAATATATAAATACATTAACTAAATAAAGTGATAAATATATAAATACATAAATATATAAATACATAAACTAAATAAAGTGATAAATATATAAATATATAAATATATAAATACATAAATAAACACAGCAGTACAAATATCTCCTTAATAGCTCTTTAGATTCGGATAAGACTGTAATTTATTAAGTATTCATTAAACTACTTAAATATATCTAGTTTAACACTCATATACAGTACATATTTTGAACTTTGGTAATGCACCTCTCACTCCCTTTCTCTCTCTCTCTGTCGGCCGCAGAGTGAGACACACAATCAAACACAATTAGGCTATCTGTACAGTTTAAGAAGGATCTGTGGGAATGAAAAGATTAAAGACTGTCTTAATTAACCCTCTGAAATCCCTATACCCTTCCTACTGTGAATAAAATCATCTAATGATTGGCAGAATAACCTGTCAAAATGCGTCAAAATCCTCAAAGGGTTAAATATTCACAGCTTTTCTCATCCATACGATAATGAACCGGCAAATATAGACGTACAGTCGGGCTAATAAGTGATGTCTCGGCACCAAGTATTTTTCGATCAATAATTGGTATCAGCACTGTCTAAAACAAACAAAGGAGCATATATGACGTAATGGATATTGTGTTACGGTCGTAATGGATATTGTGTTACGGTCGAGGTTAATAAGTGTTGTCAGATATTTCACAAAGTTTCGGACACTGACTAATACTCTTTATACCCCCGATTGTACATTCAAGGTATAAAACCAGAGCAATTATTATGAAGAACTGAATGAATATGAGAAGGAATACACGAAAACTAACATGAAATAGCATTGTTTTGGCCATTTTATCACTTCCAAAAACATAACCTAAACTGTAAACTATAATTTTAGCTATACATGCGCTACTATAATAATCAGTGTTCCTCAGAGCTTTCCCAGTGCATACCACCTCCTTTACGTAGAGCACGTGGTACCCGTCTTGCAACTCAATCCCACCCCTACTCTGTGCAATTCTCCAACCCAAGAGTGAAACGTTGCTCTCAAACTTTCTTCTACTCAACAGTTGAGCTCTGGAACTCTCTCCCAGAATCAGTCTTTCCCTCTTCCTATGACTTAAATTGCTTCAAACTCCGTGTGTCCAGGCATTTTGGCTCGAACGTCCCTTGATTTTGGCCCTGTCACTCTTTCAACTATGGGGGAGGCACTCGCTATAGGCAGTTATGCCTTTTGCCTCCCTCAATCACATAGAAAAAAATAAATAAATAAATAGATAATAATAGCAAATAATAAAGGATCGAACGTCATGTCACTCTTTCAACTTTGGGGGAGGCACTCGATACAGGCAGTTCTACCTTTTGTCTCCCTCACTCACATAGGAAACAAAAAGTAATAAATAATAGAGACCACAAATAATGGATTCAGCTTTCGTTTGACAAGGTTAAGGTGAGATGGGCTGATTTGTTGGTATATTAAATCATGTATTCCTTTATTTCTTAGTTTCCTCGCTAAACCTCTATCAATCTTAGAAAAACAACCCCTAGACCCCTCTTCAAGATAAATTTGTACATTTTTCGGTAGATTTTTTTATTTTATTTCTATACGGAAGATCATGTGGAAGACCAGAACTTATGTAGGAGGCTGTACACGTTATGTAATTTGTTGAATAGGTTCAAATGTAACGTTTGGAAATTATGTTTTTATAGTAAAGTGGTTCGTTATTGGATTTAGTATAACCTTAAATATGTAATAAATAAATATTATGCAAACATAGTATTAGTGTTCACTTTCTAATAGATACCGTATCTATCCGCATGCATGTATATATATGCATGTATATATATGCATGTATATATATGCATGTATTTGTGTATGTGTGTTTAACATGTACACTCGGTGGTATTAAGTGTTGTCATAGATTCCAGTGGTTTTCGCTCAACAAGTGTTATTGGTATCTTTATAGTTACTGGGAAAAGTGCTTATCCCTCAAAGTATTAGTCAGTGTCCGAAACTTTGTGAAATATTTGGCAACACTTATTAACCTCGACTGTACAGCTACTGACACATGTTCGTGAGCTCTTGCGATTTTCTTTATGAAAGTATATCCATTTAGATATTATATGTTCAGATCAATTCAGCTATACAGTATATTGATAAATACCTTATATGTATATATAAATATATGGCTGATTTGATCTGAATTTCAACTTAACCCTTTCACGCATTTATGAAGCAGAGGTTGCCAGAGTAGCAATAAGAAATAGAGTTATCTCACTCTAATAATTACCTCTCCAAAAATAGTTGTCTGCCCACAGCTAACTCAAAGACAACTGCAGAGGTTGAAGTAACTAAACTAAAGGTTTCTAAATACCCCTGATGGTAACAAAGGCTTTAAAGTATCCCCAATAGGCTCAAAATCGCGTCATATGTCGGAGAGGGTTAAATGGATATATTTGAATAAAGAAAATTGCCAGACCTCACGAACATTTGTCAGTAGCTGTACAGTCGAGGTTATTAAGTGTTGTCAGATATTTCAGAAAGTTTCGGACACTGACTAATACTCTGAGGGATAAGCACTTTTCCCAGTAACTATAAAGATACCAATAATAACACTTTTTGAGCGAACACCACGAGACTCTCTCTATTGACTATACCATACGATAAATTTAAGGGGGGTCACCTGCTTCTTTCTCTTGTTCTCCTCCTTTTCTCTCTTCCTCAGGCTTGTTTTCATTTGGCCCCATTCAGCCAACTGTTTTAAGACGTTTATCCCCATCCAGGTGTCGATGTTTTCCTGGAGAGCGATAGCGAGCCAGTATTGTGTAGAGAAATCTGGCTTTGCCGGATACATTTTTCTATCGAAAAATGTAACAATTTAGCTTGCTGTAAAACAAAAATGTATATATGCTGGCGAGCGGTAAAAAATATTGACACCTTGATGGGGGTAAGCGTCTTAAAACATTAGGCTGAATGGGGCTGAATGGATAAATGCCAAAGAGAGAGGGAGAGAACGAGAAAAAAAGAGAGGTGGGCTCCCTTAAGCAGTAGGAGAGTGTGGCCAAGCTGGAGTTTTGTATAACTATAGATTCTCCTGCATTGGTTTTCTCACTGGTTCCCTGCACCCGCGCAGCTATCACCGTTATATAATAGTCCTCCACTGCTCATCATCGCCAGTTCCCTCTAGACTAGGCCTTGAGAGAGGGTGCACGCGTAAGTGGTGTATCACCGAAATTTAGAATGCTTATCTGTCTGTTTTGTTTTCCTATTCGCCAGTGTTGTTTATTGTTTTTTGCTTGTTTCATTTGTTTACTTTCTCCAAAAACAAAAACAAAATACGTTTTTGAACAAGAAGACGTAATTCTTGCCTTTAGGAAAATTAATAAATCGTTGTGTATAAATCGACAATTCCAAATGCAGTTACTCTAATTATTATTTACTTAGTTGGATCCACTTCATATAGGTGTTTATTCATGCAGTTGTTAATCTGCAGTATGCTCAACGAATGACAATTTCACAGAAAATATATAAACGACCAACTACGACCAGCGCCCATAAGTCTGTTTTTTTTTTTTTTTTTTTTTTTTTTTTTCTATGTGAGTGAGGGAGGCAAAATAGTTGAAAGAGTGACAGGGCCAAAATCAAGGGACATTCGAGCCAAAATGCCTGGACACACGGAGTTTGAAGTAATTTAAGTCATAGGAAGAGGGAAAGACTGATTCTGGGAGAGAGTTCCAGAGCTCAGCTGTTGAATAGAAGAAAGTCTGAAAGTCTGTGGTAAACGCTTGTCGCCAAAACAGCTATTTTGGAACAGAAATTCGTAAGCTTTAATACAAAATATACAT
This sequence comes from Paralithodes platypus, assembly GCA_032716605.1. Taxonomy (NCBI): domain Eukaryota; kingdom Metazoa; phylum Arthropoda; class Malacostraca; order Decapoda; family Lithodidae; genus Paralithodes; species Paralithodes platypus. The sequence continues at coordinate 21,278,611 of CM064484.1, forward strand.
ATAGAATGGATATGTAAACATAGTACTGATAAACTACCTCTCATGCATCCAAGAAAAGTTTCAGCGACATTTCATGATAAACTAGAGGGGCACTTGGGAGAGCACGTACCTCTGCCTACGCTGGCGGACTTATGCGCTCTACTGATCACCTCCTAAATGGAATAACTTTTTGCCTCGGTGCATATCCTATCTGCCAACTAACTTTCATGAAAATCATTTCATAACTTTTTGAAATATATTTTTTACAAACAGACAATCAAACTTCAAGGATGTTTTAGATTGAAAATGTATTAAAGTATATTTTTCGCTGGTCACAAACACTACTAGTTATGCAGCTCAATAGACTATTTTATAGAAGAACAAAAATAGTGTATTATATGAATTCATTCATTTAACATTTCACTTGCTACAGGAAAAGAAAAGCAATATGCAGCCCAATCGCCCGTTTTACAGACGAACAAAAATGGCCCAACGCAAGCAGTTCGTGGTGTTGTGGGCCGAGGGACTATCGCTACGAACGATCGCCGAGCGGACCGGCACCAGCGCCACGACCGTCGGGAGGTGGGTCCGGCACTGGCTCAAGAAGGGAGATCTACGGAATACTAGAGTCCAGACCAAGCATTACCAGAGTTTGATGAACTTCGCTGCTAGTTATTATATGCTACAAATGAGGAATATGTTGTCCGTGAAGCAGTGCGAGATGGGGTTGACGACGTATATTCAAAACATACTGGAAATGCAATACTGGAGACAGCACATCCAAAAGTTACAGGGGCAATATATGAAGTAGTATCCAATGAGCAGGAGCAGGAGGAGACGCGATTGGTTGGGTGTGAGGGGGATCTGCTGGGTGTGGGCCAGTCGGCGCTCTGCAGATCTAAGTTTTCCCGTGTTGACCTCTGACCGTTTTGGTGAGGTCGGTCCTCATGGTATTAGTGAGTTGGGCCTTGTAATTAGGATTGGGCGTGAGAGGGATCTGTCTTGTGTGGGCCGATCGGCGTTCTGCAGACACCCATTTTATTATGTTCTTATGTTCTTATTATCAAAATTCTTGTAATGCAGTTAGAAATACAAGTTTGATGAGATATAAACACGATACTGGTAAGAGATTAAACACGGGTGCATGGACACAATATGGAGACAGATATATGTGTGTATGCGAGCAATTTGACATAAAGGTGTGATGTGATGATCCGTACGTGAATACATTCTATGTATTAGTTTTGTATTATTACCCTACATTACACCGAAATTAACCCTTTCAAGATACAAATTGTTTTCTTCTATATTCTAACTACTCCCTCTCGGGCATAGGATGAGAGCCTGTACATCCAACCGCTCAACACAGTGAAGCCTGTGAGGTATTGTCCCCGTCTAGGGAGAGAGACATGTGAAACACCCAAAGTTCCACTCACGGCTCGAAGCAGCCCCATCTCTGAAGCTGCTTCACCTTCGTGCTTCACTATCTCACCCCCTAGACTCGGACCCTCACTCTCAGAACGCCACCTATTCAGCAATTAACTCACTAGGCATTGCCCCCCTACAACATATTTTAAATATGGGAATATTCCTTCAGTGCTATATAATCAGGGAACAATGAGGGTATTTTATTGGCGTTTCGGTGGGCTTTGTGGTAATGCATTGACACTAGGTACAGCATAAATTCTATCCCAATAATATCTTCTCATTGATATATCGCGATTCGAACCCGGGACCACCGGATTACCAATCCAGTGGCAAGACCACTCTACCACACCTTCCATTATTTTTTGTGTTTGGCTATTATTAAACGATTTTATTCAAATTAGGAAAGGCATATGAAAGTCAGAGGGCTAATATATATATAGTCTTTACCCTTTTAAATCCCACAGATCCTTCCTAAACTGTATAAAACCGCGTAATGATAACCAAAATATACTGTCAAAACGCGTCATTATTCTCAAGGGGTTAAGTTATTTATCGTCAATGATTTTACAGTAGACGAATATTATACTGTAAATAGTTGCTATAATTTCAATGAACCTTACAATATAGTGTATATAATTATAAATGTCTTACATTCTGGATCCCAGGGAGGAAACTTATATATACAGTATATATATATATAAAATTATGAACTATAAATCATAGAACCATCACCCCTTAAAAGAATAAGACTCCTATATTTGAAACTAACCCTCACGAGACTACCTTGTTCAGTTAACAATGACATGGGGGTGCCAGAAGGATTTTAGAGATATACTAAGCTTCGTTTATCTATTAGATTAAGATTATATATGTATGTATTTTAGTGTGTCTTTTTGTAATACACACACGCGTAAATTACCAATTACATAAGTTGATCACATATATACATTCAATTACATAAGTTGATCACATATATACATTCAATTACATAAGTTGATCACATATATACATTCAATTACATAAGTTGATCACATATATACATTCAATTACATAAGTTGATCACATATATACATTCAATTACATAAGTTGATCACATATATACATTCAATTACATAAGTTGATCACATATATACATTCAATTACATAAGTTGATCACATATATACATTCAATTACATAAGTTGATCACATATATACATTCAATATACAAATACACAGCAACTCTTGTGCCATTACATAAGTTGATCACATATATACCGTACATAAGTTGATCACATATACAAAACCTTATTTGGGATGTGAAATAGTATCACAAATATCGTGAAAATCAAACAAAACCAATCTATGGGCAGAGAGAGAGAGAGAGAGAGAGAGAGCGAGAGCGAGAGAGTAACTTTGCCCTTTCAAGTAGTGATATGGGAAAAGTAAATGTATCTAAATTATTCTGATGTGAAATTGAATTATTACGGAAAGACCAACACACAAATATGATGCTTAACGCTGTCTGTACGATATGTGATATACTGTATATATATATATATATATATATATATATATATATATATATATATATATATATATAAGAGTATTTAATAAATTTTTAATATTTGGGAAACATTTTAAATTCTAATATTTTTATTACAAACTTGTAGCACGCATGTATTCCTCAGAGACAGTTGAAGGACATGTCTTCATCCTTTCTGCGCAGCTTGATAATGGCTTCTATGTTCTTTGTTGGAGAGACTGTAGCACCTCTTAATCCTGACAAAGGTAGGAAGAAGCGTATTTTGTTTAATTTACCAACCCCCCTGTCTTATTCAAGTGCATTGGGGTTTGTAATTGATGATTAATGTTAAGAATGGGATGTTACTTAAGGGGGCCCACCTTGCAATTTTTTTCTTTTTCTCTCCCTCTCTCTTTGCCTTGTATCCATTCGGCCCCATTCAGCCTACTGTTTTAAAACGATTACCCCCATCCAGGTGTCAATATTTTCCTGGCGAGCGGTAGCGAGCCAGCATATATATATTTTTGTTTTGACAGCAAGCTAAATTTGTACATTTTTCGATAGAAAAATGTCTCCAGCGTAGCCGGATTTCTCCATACAATGCTGGCTTGCTATCGTTCGCCAGAAAGAAATCGACACCGGGATGGGGATAAACGTCTTAAAACAGTTGGCTGACTGGGGCCGAAGAGATACAAGCCAGAGGAAGAGAGAAAAGGAGAGAAAGAGAAAAAAGAGCAGGTGACCCCCCTTAATATGCTATGGTTATGACCAATATAAACAAAGCAGGTGACCCCCCTTAATATGCTATGGTTATGACCAATATACGGTGATGTTGGTAAACTTCTAATAGGTGTTTCTCTACATGCAGAGTCCGATGGTCTTGTGGTGGTGGTGGTGAACGCGATACTTTCCGAGGTAGCGCAAGAGAGCAATTCTCTTATTGTCTTAACAGAAAAGAAATCATCGGTAAGAACAAAATAATAATAATAACAATACTACTACTACTACTAATAATAATACTACTACTACTACTACTAATAATAATAATAATAATAATAATAATAATAATAATAACGATACTACTAGTACTACTACTACTACTGCTACTATTTTTTTTTTTTTTTTTTTTTTTGTGTGTGTGTGTTTTTTTTTTTAACCACTCAGTCTGTGCATCCCCTCTTTGGACCCTAGACTAGGTCAGAATAGTCATCAAAGCGCCTGACTTCGTTGTCATTCAGCTACTTCCTATTCCGGGGTAAGCACTCAGACTCATCATCGTGGATTACTACTACTACATTGATTTTTATTTAATATTCTTCATACATTTCATGTTACTACTACTACCATCACCACCTCCACCATCACCACCACCACTACCTTATATTTAATATTGTACACATACTAAATTTCACAAGCATCAGATACTACAATTCTACACCATGCAACTTCAATCCAGTCTCCTTCCAATGCGACCCTCTGCCATTGCTGCCTCGTAGTCTACTTCTGCCACCGTCACTGGTTGTGGTGCAGACCTTCTGCACCACTACTATTACTACTACTACTACTACTACTACTACTAATAATAATAATAATACTACTAGTAGTGAGGTCAAATGTATTTTACGAATATACACCAAATCAATCAAAATATGATGATACCCTGTTGCAGATTTAAGGGGACCGACCCGCTTTTCTTATCTTCTTGTTTCTCTTTCTCTGGCTTGTAACCATTCGGCCCCACTCAGCCTACTGTTTTAAGACGTTTACCCCCATCCAGGTGTCAATATTTTCCTGGCGAGCGGTAGCGAGCCAGCATATATATATATATATATATATATATATATATATATATATATATATATATATATTGTTTTGACAGCAAGCTAAATTTATACATTTTTAGATAGAAAAATGTCTCCGGCGAAGCCAAATTTCTCCATACAATGCTGGCTCGCTATCGCTCGCCAGGAAAAAATCGACACCTGGATGGGGGTAAACGTCTTAAAACAGTAGGTTGAATGGGGCAGAATAGATTCAAGCCAGAGACAGAGAGAAAATGAGAGAAAGAGAAAAAGAACAGGTGACCCCCCTTACGGCTCCGATACATGAAGCCGATAAACTTGATTGCGTGACGCCAGGTTAAGGGGGTATAGTACTCACTTTTGCTGGACCCCCTTCTCCCTCATGTTTAGCCCCACTAGTTTTGAGATTACAAGGCGTTCGGCCCATTAGTTTGGCGATTTTCACACCTTTCGCCCCATTTCATTATCAATTTTATGACCTTTAGTGCCATTTAGGTGTTGTTTTTTTTCCTGGCGAGCAATAGCGAGCCAGAAATATTAAGAGGAACCTGCTTTCGGCCGGAACATTTTTCGATAGAAAAATATACAAAGTTATCTTGAACGGGGTCTAGGGGGGTATTTTCTAAGCTTGATGGAGGTCTAGCGAGGAAACTAAGAAATCAAGGAATACATGAATTGATAGACCAAACAAACGGCCCATCTCTCCTTAACTAATGAGCCGAACGTCATACAATCTGAAAACTAATGAGGCTAAACATGAGGGAGAAAAGGGTCTAGAAAAGCGATCCATCTCCCCTTAACCCCTTCTGTACCACGACGTATTTTAAACTTTATTCTGGCTGCTATTAGACGATTATATTCAGTTTAAAAAGGGTCCTCAGCAATCAACAGGCTTCTAACTATTTCACTTAACCCTTTTTACTACCACAGATCCTTCTTAAACTGCATAAATATTTCTAAATATAGCTATAATAGATATAAATATAGCTATAATAAAATATAGCTATAATATAATTAAAAAGGCGTCGCTGGTACAAAAGGGGTTAACACACACACTTATCTGCCAGCTAGGTGATGTGCGTCAGCTGGAGGCTCCGTGGGGTGTGGGGGTCTTCGAGGTGGACGCGGCCGGCAACCATCCTGATAACGTGACCCATGAACATGTCGTGGAGGACGTAGTTAAAGAGGCTCGTCGGGTAAGTTGTAGTAGCTCAAGTTGTGGGGGAGTAGTAGTTGTAGTTGTAGTAGTAGCTGTAGTAATAGTTGTAGTAATTGTAGATCAAGTTGGGGGGGAGTAGTAGTTGTAGTAGTAGCTGTAGTAATAGTTGTAGTAGTTGTAGCTCAAGTTGTGGGGGAGTAGTAGTTGTAGTTGTAGTAGTAGCTGTAGTAATAGTTGTAGCTCAAGTTGTGGGGGAGTAGTAGTTGTAGTAGTAGCTGTAGTAGTAGTTGTAGCTCAAGTTGGGGGGAAGTAGTAGTTTAAGTAGTAGTTGTGGGGGAGTAGTATTTGTAGTAGCTCAAGTTGTGGGGGAGTTTAGGGATAATTTGCATCCATATACATAGCAGCTGTAGTAATAGTTGTAGTAGTTGTAGCTCAAGTTGTGGGGAGTAGTAGTTGTAGTTGTAGGCGTAGTAGTAGTTGTAGCTCAAGTTGTGGGGGAGTTTAGGGATAATTTTCATCCATATACAGCGTTATCTGTCAAAGTCATTACCTGAATCATATTCTGTCATAACCATATACAGGGTGTCCCGCGGGTTTTGTTAAATACTTCCAGAAATGAAAGATTAGGTAATTCTGAGCAAAATATGTATTGATAAATACGCATTGAAAGAACGCATCGTTATTCGTTGTTTGTAAGAAAGGCTATAATGTTCAGTAACCATGATTTTGTTTAGTATTTAGAACTCCTAGATGACCATCCCTTATATTTCGTCAATTCACAAATCAACCCCTCATCATCTCTCAGTATTCTTGGTGTCTCTTTTTCTTCTGATCTAGCTTGGAAAGACCATATTACCACTCTTGCTAAAACGGCTTCCCAAAAGCTGGGTGTGCTCAAACACCTCAAAGGATTCCTTACCCCTGCACAGATTCTTGCTCTGTACGGGGACACAGTGCGTCCATGTATTGAGGATTCTCTCACACGGCACTCCTAGACAAAGTAGAAAAGAAAGCCTTTCGTATCATTAACTCACGTCCACTCACCGACTCTCTGCAATCTCGCTCTCTTTGCCGCAGTGTTGCATCACTCTCGCTATTATAATAATCAGTGTTCCTCAGAGCTCTCTCAGTGTATACCACCTACTCTACGTAGGGTACATAGCACCCGTCTTGCAACACAATCCCACCCCTTCTCTGTGCAACTCTCCAACCCAAGAGTGATATGATACACCCAATCTTTTTTCTATTCAACAGCTGAGCCCTGGAACTCTCTCCCTGAATCAATCTTTCCCTCATCCTATGACAATAAATTGCTTCAAACTCCGTGTGTCCAGACATTTTGGCTCGAACATTCCTTGAGTTTGGCCTTGTCACTCTTTCAACTCTGGGAGAGGCACTCGTCACAGGCAGTTTTGCCTTCTGTCTCCCTCATCCACATAGAACAAGTAATAAAAAACGTAAACAAAAGAAAAGAAAAGCGGGTAGCAACGATCATCCTTTAACTATATAAGTTGACTATGGTATATAGTGCCTCTGTCTCAAATCCTTTGAACTGCAACAACTGATCAAATATCACATACTACTCGGCCATCATTTGGGAGTAGGCTACAAACGTGTGTGAATGATATTTTCAACTTTGGTACTGAAGGCTAATTATATCTTGTAACGAAATATATAAAACTAAATTTATACTGTCAGATACGGTTGATGTCGAAGTCGGTGACGGTGGTGGTGGTGAGCGACGACCCAGCCTTCCTCACCACCTTCACCGAGTGGTCCCTCAAGGGCCGCCTCCTGGTGTGGTCCACTAGGCTCCTCGTCCTCACCCGCCTCCCACTACACCGCCTACACCACCTCCACAACGCCCTCGCCATCACTAACTCATTACTGATCAAACTTACTCGTGTGCCATTGAGGTAGGATCCATTATTTTGTCAAATTTCCTCTTCAGTATTCTAGTTACGGACTGCATAACTGTACTGTAGGTGATTACAACAAACAAAAGCATATTATGATGAAAAATGTCACTGTGTGCATGTGTTTATTTTATAAAATACAAAATTAACCTTAGTTGATTCCATGATTATCTGCATATTTTATGATTCCTTAGGAGAATTAAAAATGTTCGATTAAACAAAACAAAATAAGTACAAGCCGTATTTCTCGGGAAAGTAGTAATTTATATATATTTTTTAGGGGGTGTTTTTCTAAGCTTGATGGAAGTCTAGCAAGGAAACTAATAAATACATGAATACATTAATTAATAGACCAAGAAACATCTAGTATCCCCTTAAGTTCCATAGTTGTATTTTGTGTTTACCAATATTACAGAGCGAGTCTCTACATGGCCCATCCCTACGGTCCACCCGACTCTCTGCTACAACCTCTCGCTTCTTGGTCTCCCGATATTGGTCTAATGAAAGGATCGGCGACCCCACTTTTTGCTGAGAAGTTTTTGCAGTATGTATAATATTTTCTGTTCTACACTAGTTTTAACCCATTCCATAACGAGACGTCCTTTTCATGATATTCTGGCAGATATTAGACATTGAATTCAGCTTAGGAAGGAACTATGGTAACTAAAATTATTATAAATTAAGTATATTATATCCTCTACTACATCGGCACATAAAATGTCCGATCGTACAATACAAGTTATAATATATTTATACACCGATAGGAATGTATTGTGTTCACCTTAAGGGTTTTACTCACTTTTTTGGCAAGGAAGGGACTCTACGAAAAATAGACTAACTTATGATTCATCAAACGCAATATCCTTTCCTGGTGTCGAGGGAGGTGAAACGATATCTTCTAGATTAAAGTGTTCTGGGGTGGCGTCGCGGAACTTGTGCCAGTTCAGGGCCTAGGAGTTATTCTAGCTTCGAGCCCAGAAGATGTACTAGCATCGAGACTAATACTTAGTATAGCATCGGGCATAGAGTTTCTAGCATCGGGCATAGAAGATAATCTTGCTTCAGGCATAAACTGTCTAGCATTGGGCATAGACACTGTTCTCACATCGGGCAAAACACTTTTTGTAGCAACAGGCTTAGGAGGAATTTCAGTCGAGTGACCTGGTGGACTAGCTTCGAGCCTAGTATGAGAGAGAGGGCTCTATGCAGCTTCTCTCGCGTAGTCACTATTACTACTGGTATTTGGTGTTTTCCTCTTTCTAAGGTAGTAGGGGCATGGACGTCTCTCCCTTCTTTCTTGGGGTCTGCGGTAGCCACCGAGGTGTAAAGGGCTTTGCCGGCCGGGATTTCCCGGGCAGAATTGCTCCTCATGGACGGCTGGTAGGTGGTCCATATTTCCCTCTACGCCCTCGCTGTCTTCGGTGATGTTGTTGCTTGGTGTTGCTGCTGTTGTTATAGTGGTTGTGGGGTTCATTTGCACGGCAGCAATCCTTTCACTTGGCATAACACACATTATTTAGCTTATGAAGGATTTCAAGGAATCAAGGGAGTAAAAACTATCCCCAGGAATCTTCTGACAGATATTGGTCCCTCAAAATAGACCTGCTTATATCCGATTAATTTTAACATAATTAAAAGTACAAATGGTGTTAATGGATTTAAAAGGTAAGCACTTTCATCATCTTAATCAGCATCATCTTCTCTTCTCTCTCATTATTTATATATATATATATATATATATATATATACCAAGGCTCTCCAACCGGCCTCGGCTGGTGGTGGCACGGGTGGTGGTGGCGTTCGAGAGGAAGGAAGAGATAGACGACCCCCAACACCCGGGAGAGAAGAAGATCGTCGCTTACACCTCCGAGAACCAGCTCATGGAGACTATCGCAGCGGCTATGAACTTCACGTGAGAGTCATGTTTTTAGGGTTTTTGTTCTATCACAGAATAAAAAATAAATAAATGATTAAACTCACCGAGAATATTCAGAATAAATAAATAAATCGTCACTAAGATATGAAAAACTAGCTCATTTAGACTATTGTGTCATGAACTTTATGTGAATACAGTATGTCCCTGTTTTGTCTCTAGGTATCTCTAGTTACAGAGGTTAGTTTTATGATTTCCGGCCTACCTATAATGAACAAGGTATATGTATTATTCCAGGGTGAAGTTTATCCCTCCACCTGACGACCACTGGGGCCAGCTGGACAGTGAAGGAAAGTGGACAGGCATGATTGGGCAACTCTACAGAAAGGTGGGATCTGCTTCTTTTGTTTATTATTATTTTTAATATTATTGCTATTATTATTATTATTATTATTATTATTATTATTATCCAACAAGGCATGATCGGGATGCTGTACAGAAAGGTGAGATACAGGGTTTATTGTAAAATTTAACCCTCAACTCGCGGTGCCCGTCATATGACGGGAGAGAAAATATTGGAGACCCCTGCGGTGCCCGTCATATGACAGGTGCCATTTTGAGGCCATTACAAGCTATGAAAGAGAAACCGAGCGTTGGGGGGATGATAGGCGCCCTTGGACAGCTCGCCACCGCCATGTGGCTGTCACTGAGACATACTGTATCTCATCACCACCTTCCTACTGCTCTCAACAAGGATAAAATTGGGAAAAATACCTCATTTTAGGGTATTTTCGCCTCCGGTTACACAATCGTTCAAGAGAACCCGTGGTCGTACAAAGATGATTGAGGTGTCATTGGAAAGCTGTATTATCGCCCTTTCTCTGATATGTAATTTTATTACGCTCTGGCTCTTGCTTATGCATGACAAAGAGCATGGATTGAAGCTCATTATCTGTAAATATACCCGCCAGGCGCTACGGTGTTGTACACAAGCATGCCCGCTCGTTAGGAGTTAACCCTTCTTTTGCGGCGCCCGGCTATAGCCGGGCGAGAGAACCAAGGACTATGTGAAGGGGCCCAGCTATAGTCGCATGCAATTTTGAGCACGTAATGTGCTCTGAGAGAGAGTGGAGCGGTGGGAGGAGCGTAGGTTACCTCATGACCGCTCACCACGGTGGCCATGGAGCTACTGAGATGCACTCCACCCTACTCTACCCTCCCTCACTCGTTTCACATGTAATAATGTAAGGAAATGACCGTATTTTACCGATTTTGCCCTTCGGGTGCACGATCGTTGCAAGACAATCAGTAATCGTAGAAGGATGGTTCTGGTGTCATTGGAAAGCTCATTTAATGCCCTTTCAGGGATACATACTTGTATTACGCTCTGGCTCTTGTTTATGCATGAAAACGAGCACGGAAACAAGCTCGTTTACGGTAAAACCCCCCGCTGGGCGGCACAGTCAAGTATACTCCACCACCCGCTCTTTGAGTGTTAAAGAATCCCCCCAAAAATATATATATATATATATATTTTTTTTTTCACAGAGCATTTTGGTTAGTTTATCCCCTAGAACCCAAAACAGCTAAATTGGTGATGGTTGTGGTAGAAGTTATGGGGATGGCTGTAAAATTATCCATCTATATTGTTTTGCAGGAAGCGGACATTGCTCTGGGACTCTTCACCATGACCCCCTCGCGAGCCACTGTAGTTGACTTCACCAGCCCAGTCCTCATCAGCTACGCAAGGATATTGGCAGGTACAGTTCCATCTATTCCCAGACACTTTATTAATAATAATAATAATAATAATAATAATAATAATAATAATTTGTATTTGTAATATAATTATCTTCACTGTTATTACATTTAGCTCGTAGAAGGCCCGAAGTATCTGTGTGGGCGTTTCTGTCGCCCATGTCTACAGAGGTGTGGCTTAGCATCTTACTGTCACTGGGAATCTACGTGTTGGTCATATTGCTGCCCTCCTGTCTCCCGGTCCACACTCTATCCACAACTAGACTGATGGGCAGCGCTAACAACTGTGTTCGGGTTTTACTGCAACAAGGTGAGGATAGTGTATATTTAGCAACATGTTACTCTTAACCCTGTCCGACATAAGTTGCTAACTTACTGACGGGGTGGCGGAGCGCCTGGTGTTTCCCTCACAACACTCTCTCTGACACTGAGGTACCGGTAGAAGTCGGAGGTATTTGGGGCTGCCACCAACCGACAGATTCTGATCAAACTTACCTAACTTACTGAGCTCAATATAACACAAATGCATCATATAACTTACTTATTGAGCTACTTCACTAACTTCATATGATGCGATCACGTCATATGATACTCTTGGGAATACCGCCATATGACGCGATTGCGTCATAGATGTCGGAAGGGGTTAATTAGCCTCTTGCGACTCAAGGAGGGTTAAAGAAAATGGGCTTCAAATGTCCAAACCTATTTCCTGGTTGACCTTTCCCAAATGGGAGAAAGGACGCACATAGAGATCGTGGCAAGAGAGAGACAGCACTAGCGAGACATCAGTCTGGCTTCAGGCCTCGAAGGGGAAGAGTGTATGTCTTGTGCACCTCTCACCTCATGACTGGACGGTCGGCAATAATTCGTCTTTTTCACCCCCCAAATACTATTCCCACTTGTTTTATTGCTGTTACATGTTAATATCTTCATATTAAACGTAAAATAGGCACATATGAATAAGTAATAATGATATTTATCGGATAATGACAATTTTAGGCGGGAATGAACCAAAATATGCTCGCTTGGCGGGCACTTTCAAATACCAATGGCACGCGCTTGCGGGGTTAAGAGGGGTGACTGTGACAATCCTCTCCCTAGTTTTATTTAGTACTTGAGATTACTCAAGCTGACAAGCGTATAATGCTCGTGAGACTGAGCACACGATTACTTTTATATCTCTTACTCTATTGTTTGTTTCTACTGAGAGGAGTGATATAGAAAACAAGGAATGGTAATATGCCAAACTCATCTATATCGCGGACCAGTACCGTGCTTAGTACAATCGCGCTAATAAGTGATGTCTCGGCACTAAGTATGTTTTGATCAATAATTGGTATCAACAATATGTAAGCTATATTTCTTCATGTCAAGTGAAATATACACACATGTTCCTACACTTACCCATTCTATTCAACATCTGACAGACATTAATACAGCAAAGAGCAAGCCAAACGTAATGATAACTGGGCCATGACTTATTAGCGTGACCGTACACGTGACTCTCATTAACCTTTAGGATATGCTTTCTTGTAAGAGTCAAGGATTCTATTATTATTATTATTACTATTATTATTATTATTTATTATTATTATTATTATGTCTTTATTAGAATGCAGAAAACGTGATAAAGCCTAATATTACAAATGCTGGTCTGTGATTATTTTCTCTTTCTCCAGATGTATTCGAAACCGATGGGTGGTGGTGGTGGGAGCGTGTGGTGGTGGGGGTGTGGATGTTGATGACCCTGGTGCTGACCAAGAGCTACGCCGGTAACCTTATGTCACAACTGGCCGTCAGAAATGTTCCGGAACCTTACCAGTCTCTGGAGGATTTGTTGGCGAATCCGGTTATAGTCGCTTTCGTTAGAGGAACTGCTGAAGAATCCGCGTTTCGGGTAAACTATACAAAATAAAAACACAAACTCGATTGCAGTAGTAAACACAGCAACTCACTCTGATGAGATGGAGATAGGGACAATTCCAGCTACTACTATAGTACACTAGATATGTAGATACATTACAGCTACTACTATAATATACTAGATAGGTAGATACATTCATATATGGAGAACTATAAGTAGGTAGGTAGGCAGGGGAGGAAGGCAAGGTAAGCAAGATAGGAAGGAATCGAGGGAGATAGGCACCGTAGGCAGGGGAGGGAGGCATGTAGGGAAGGCAGAGGTGAACCATGAGTAGTTGGTCAAGAAAAGATGGAAGGATGCTTGGGAGGGCCAGCTCCGGTGCATCGGTGGTCATCAACTGTATGTCATAGGCAATATGCGAGCTGGACCCAAGTGGTCCATCACCATCCGTCGCAGATACACCACTGCTGTCATACCCACGGTGCACCTGCAACGCACCTGTGGTGACCGCAAGAATGTCTCCGTCAATCTTGACATATCCCGTTAGAGTGGCACATACCGTTGCATGACGGCGTGCATAACGCAGGGGCAGTGTCCGTCCCCGCAGGTATGTGACCGGGGCTCATGTGGCAATCGTAATTGGCACGCCTACCGTCATTATTTCGTGATCACTAGGAATTACCAAAGGCTTCGGCTATGTCGGGATCATAGTCACAGTTCGTGAATGTGTGACAGGGCCTGGAGTTGTCCATAGATTGACTTTGCCTGCCACAAGAGTGGCTATGAACATCAAGGGGTGTTATACAAAACCTTTTCGGCCTGGTGGACCAGTAGAAACCCAATCCCCAGGCCCCAGGGCCAGAAAAGGTTTTCGTGAGCAACTGAATTTCTTCAACTATTTTCTCTTCATTATAATTAGGCTGAACATCCTGGTCCCTAACGTCTATTACTAAAGAAATGCTGGAGCAAATGAGTTGTACATTTCCACACATATCGCCTGGGTGTCTCTTCCCAAATGGCATAAATATTAGCTCGATTCAGCAAGTCCTGTTCTAGTTATATAAGTTTGTGTTCTACATTTGTGGCCTAATTATAATAAACAGACTATAAACAAGCAGCACAAAGGCTCTATAGGTCAATGCTACGTGGCCACACTTTGATACGAGCACAGCGAAAACGGCCTCAGATCAAAACAGTCACTATCCTAAACGTCCACTATCCTAAACAGCCTAGGGGATACATTAGGTAAGGATAGGTTTTGTTAGTTTAGATGAAGTTGTTATGGTAGGTTTGGTTACGTTAGCATAGAAGATAAAATATTTTGAACAATAAAAACATATATTTTCCGTACATGTTTTTATCATGTTCTTATTCGACTAATGTATTGGTAGTATGCAGAAGGTGGCATCAAGCGTGAGGTGTGGGATCTGAAGGACCAGGGCCGCGTCAAACTGGCCTACCCGAGTGACATGGTCCGCATACAGTCAACTATCTTGGACGGTAGTACGGCTCTCATCAACCTGGAGACCTACCATAAGAAATTGATGGAGTCGCAATTTAACATGAACGGTGAGGCTTGTCTCTCTCCATCGACCCCCATCTCTCTCTCTCTCTCTCTCTCTCTCTCTCTCTCTCTCTCTCTCTCTCTCTCTCTCTCTCTCTCTCTCTCTCTTTCTATCTCTATATATATATAGATAGATGGATAGATAGATACATAGATTGATTTATTAAGCCAGGACACTGTAAGTTAAGAATAACGTCAGGACTGGAGCCTCTCTGCGAGAACTCCAGTCCCTTGATGTCTAGAAATCTAAACCCTAACCTCTTATAAGTCAGGGAGGGCTGGAGCAAACTAGCTGTAATTATCCATATTTATTTACTGATAAACTATTTCCACATAGAAATAACAGCTCGACTACTAAAGGGGAGGTATTTAGTTTGTTCCCTAGACCTCCATCAAGCTTAAAATTACACCCCCTTGAGCCCCTTTCAAGATAAATTTGTACATTTTTCGGTAGAAAAATGTCCCGGCCGAAGGCCGGTTCCTCTGAAATTACAGGCTCGCTATCGCTCGCCAGGATAAAATCGACACCTGAATTGCACGAAAGGTCTTAATATGGGGTGAAAGTTCTTAAAATCACTAAACTAATGGGGCAAACGTTTTATAATATCAAAAGCAATGGGGCTAAACATGAGGGAGAAAGGGGTCAAGAAAAAATCCGTCAAGTGGAAATCTCCCCTTAAGTCCGTTTTGAGTTATTATGAGAGGTTGGGTTGAGTTATTATGAGAGGTTGGGTTCGTGATTTCTGGCTTACAATGGAATACTGAATTAAAATACATAATTGTAATAAACATTGTACACATAATCAGTGTTCAAATCGTGTGTGTTCTACAGGCGAGTGTTTGTATAGTCTTGGAAGGAACCGCTACATACCCTCACTAGACTCCATGGCTGGGAGACAGGACAGCCCCTTGGTGCCTGCTCTCAGTCGCAAGTAAGTAAAAAAAAAAAAAAAAAAAAAAAAAAAACACACACACACACACACAATCGGAAAAGTAGACAGAATGCATACCCGGTATACAATTAGACAATGCAAATAAAAGTATACATCATGAATGTAAACACCATCTAAGTTTCATTAGGCCAATTACCTAGCTTCATTCAAATTTAATCTTTGATGAATATACTGAATGATTGCGGTGTTACGTGTAATGCAATTTCATAATTTTTAAAAGGAATCTGTTAATTAAACTATCGGTATACACAATTGTTCTCTCTCTCCTCTCTCTCTCTCTCTCTCTCTCTCTCTCTCTCTATGTATATATACAGTATATATATGTATCTCCATCTATATATATCTCTCCCCCAGGATAGACCAGGTGATAGAAAGTGGACTATTCAACTACTGGGGTCGACAGTTTTTCCCCAACTTGACTTACTGCCTCGTCGTACCTACAAAGTTCGCGGTCATGTCAGCCCTGGGCATCAACAACCTATGGGTAATTACACACACACACACACATATATATATATATATATATATATTTCATAATTGTTTTCACAAACTCACCAATTAATTTACAAATAAACCTAACTAGTGAAATCAGTGAAAGTAATGAATACATGTGATACTCCAAGGACTCGAGCCTAGGATACTCACACCGAAATTCAGCACACTAAGCACTAGGCTATCAAGACAGTTAAAGGGTTATGCCCAAGCCTTCGATATATTATGTATTCTCAAATACTGCATATTAAGCTAAGCAAGTACATACACCCAACTGCTCTATGATAATGTTTAGACGAATGGAAGGGGTAATTAATGGGGCACTTAACCACAAGGGAAGGCCTCGCTATAAATTACTCCTGTACCTGGATAAACTCATATTTGTACCAATTTTAAAGTGTAGGAAAAAGGGCCTATAGTATGTGTCTGTTGATTTATAGTATGTGTCTGTTGATTTATAGTATGTGTCTGTTGATTTATAGTATGTGTCTGTTGATTTATAGTATGTGTCTGTTGATTTATAGTATGTGTCTGTTGATTTATAGTATGTGTCTGTTGATTTATAGTATGTGTCTGTTGATTTATAGTATGTGTCTGTTGATTTATAGTATGTGTCTGTTGATTTATACTATGTGTCTGTTGATTTATACTATGTGTCTATTGATTTATAGTATGTGTCTGTTGATTTATACTATGTGTCTGTTGATTTATACTATGTGTCTGTTGATTCATACTATGTGTCTGTTGATTTATACTATGTGTCTGTTGATTTATATATTTTTTCCCCTTAGGGCATTTTTGTGATCCTGGCGGGAGGTGTGCTGGGCAGTGGGATAATCTTCTGTTTGGAGGTGGTCGTCGGGGCACCTTCACGTTCGGCCCATTAGTTTGGCGATATGAAGATCTTTCGCTCCATTTCGTTGTCAATTTGAAGACCTTTTGTGCCACTTAGGTGTCGATTTTTTCTCATCACTCCCAAACCAACGGAATACTAACCCATTGGACTTCTAAATGTATCATTATGGAGTTTTCGTTTAATTTGTATTGAGTGTTGTGTGATTGTTCTTTGCCGTTTTCGACCATATTAATTGTATTTTTAATCTCATCACCTTAGACCGATTCGAGCTATATCCCCCCCCCCCCTGATCTATCTGTAAGCTAAATCTGTACATCGATTATAAATGTATTTGTTCCTATACAAAATAGCAGTGTATATTTGTCCAAAAAATATTATTTTAACCCTTTCAGCACGACGCCGCCTATATTGATGTTTTTCGGCCTATTTTATGTTTATATATATATATATATATATATATATATACTGTATATATATATATACATTGTCTGGCAACATTTCTGGAATATTTTGCACTGGTATCGGAAACTAGATTGATATCGATGAATTTAAGTAACTGAAATATAGTAAATGTTGACCCCCTAAGCTGCCAGACCAGTGTTGAGGATACATGTTGAAAGAGCGCTCGTATGATACCGGCTTTATCATTATTTCACCACTCATGATCATCTCACAGCTGCGCATTAAATAGCTGCGCATTACACCAGGGAAAATACGAGTGTTGCGTACGAGACTGTGGGTGCTCTGACGCAGGTAATATATATGTAGATCTCTCACCTGGCTAACTCACTGGAGGCCTGATCCATGATATTTAGAACACTCTGTCTATATATCTTGGCCTTATCCTGCCTGCTGGTCCTAACAAAGCCACTCCGACAGCTTCCTCTCTCTACAACACCCCTTCTCCCCTCTCTACACTCTTCAGAACAAAATTGGAAAAGTAGAAAGTAGCTACAAGTGCCGTTGTAAAGGCTTATCCCTCAAAACCCACGGTAAGTCATCTAGTAGGATGCAATTCTTTAAGGGAGCCCACCTCGCTTTTTTCTCGTTTTCTCCCTCTCTCTTTGGCTTGTATCCATTGGGCCCATACTGTTTTAAGACGTTTACCCCCATCCAGGTGTCAATTTTTTCCTGGCGAGTGATAGCGAGCCAGCATATATATTTCTTTTGACAGCAAGCTAAATTTGCAAATTTTTCGATAGAAAAATGTTTCCGGCGAAGCCTGATTTTTCCATACAATGCTGGCTCGCTATCGCTCGCCAGGAAGAAATCGACACCTGGATGGGGATAAACATCTTAAAACAGTTGGCTGAAGGGGGCCGAATGGATACAAGCCAGGGAAAGTGATAAAAAGAGAGAAAGATACAAAAAAGCCGGTGACCCCCCATAACTGTATTTCAAATTAAGTCTTTACCTTCTACTAATGACCAAACCCCAAATCCCTTCCATTTATACCACCCCTAACTCTTCCATTCCCACTCCTAAATCCCTCCCATGTATACACCCCTAACTCTTCCATTCCCACTCCTAAATCCCTCCCATGTATACACCCCTAACTCTTCCATTCCCACTCCTAAATCCCTCCCATGTATACACCCCTAACTCTTCCATTCCCACTCCCAAATCCCTCCCATGTATACCACCCCTAACTCTTCCATTCCCACTCCCAAATCCCTCCCATGTATACCACCCCTAACTCTTCCATTCCCACTCCCAAATCCCTCCCATGTATACCACCCCTAACTCTTCCATTCCCACTCTCAAATCCCTCCCATGTATACCACCCCTAACTCTTCCATTCCCACTCTCAAATCCCTCCCATGTATACCACCCCTAACTCTTCCATTCCCACTCTCAAATCCCTCCCATGTATACCACCCCTAACTCTTCCATTCCCACTCCTAAATCCCTCCCATTTATACCACCCCTAACTCTTCCATTCCCACTCCCAAATCCCTCCCATGTATACCACCCCTAACTCTTCCATTCCCACTCTCAAATCCCTCCCATGTATACCACCCCTAACTCTTCCATTCCCACTCTCAAATCCCTCCCATGTATACCACGCCTAACTCTTCCATTCCCACTCCCAAATCCCTCCCATGTATACCACCCCTAACTCTTCCATTCCCACTCCCAAATCCACCAATCCATCAATTGACTACTTGCGAGTTTCATTCTATAAGGAAGTTAGAGCTGTAGACATCGATATTTAGCAGAATAACCAGCTATAATACGGTTTTAGTACATTTATGTATACATAAAACCAAATTCAACATACTATTTACCCATCAGAAACCTACATAATTACTGTATTTGTGTTTAATATCGATGTTTACAGGCCGAACTTCCTTAATAGCCTGAAACTCGCAAGTGGTCAATTATAAACAACTACATCCAAAACGGCCACACGTCTAAACCACTGCATCCAAAACGGCCACACGTCTAAACCACTACATCCAAAACGGCCACACGTCTAAACCACTACATCCAAAACGGCCACACTCCTAAACAGCTACAACCAAATCAACCACACACATTTCTATCCCTTTTCTATGAGTTGTATAAGTTAGGGGTCAGGATTTCTGCTCTACATATAATGTACTGTAGGTATGGAGCGGATGAAGTGCAAATAGTGTTGGTAATTAATGGGTTTAAGGGGGTCACCTGCTTTAAGGGGGTCACCTGCTTTAAGGGGGTCACCTGCTTTTTTCATCTTTCTCTCCTTACATAATTGTATGGAGAAATCCGGCTTCGCCGGAGATATTTTTCTATCGAATAATGTACAAATTTAGCTTGCTGTCAAAACAAATATATATATATATGCTGGCTCGCTAACGCTCGGCAGGAAAATATTGACACCTGGATGGGGGTAAACGTCTTAAATCAGTAGGCTGAATGGGGCCGAATGATTACAAGCCAAATATAGAGGAAGATAAAGATACAAAAAGCGAGGTGGGCTCCCTTAAAGCGAGGTGGGCTCCCTTAATGTGGCATTCATTAGTATATGGAGTTGGTTGACAGTTTTAGAATATAAATATCCAAGACAAATTGAACACAAATAATAAACGAGTGCGAATTGATATGGAAAATGAGTGATTTGTGTATATTTATCTTGGTCTAACGTCGTCTATATTACCACTAAATATAAACAGTACAAATGGCGCCGCACCGTTCATTGTGCCGGAAAACTAAAGTGTTCGAGCGAGAGCGATTTGTGTTGCTGTGGACGAAGGGGCTATCCATGAGAGCCATCGCTGAACTGACGGGCACTAGCGCTACTACGGTCGGCAGGTGGGTTCATATCCCTTCTATAACGTTGATATTATATAGTGATTTTCCAAGTCTTCCTATTTGGTAGAAAAATTAGCTCGGTTATTCTAGTCTTTGGTGAGTTATGAGAGGTTAGAGGTTACGATTTCTGGCCAACCTAGAATGAAAGGACTATAGTTAGGCTAAAACCCTGTTTTGTTTCTCAACTGACGGTAAATTGCAAAGTTCCCATTAAGATTTCTCAGTTATTTTGAAGATTTTGTAGTGAAATAGGGTGCTAATTATATAAACTTGGACCAGCCGTCACCCGTATAAATACCTATCATTATTTGATATGCCAGTTTTATTGATAAAATCATCATCGAATAGTTGTCTAAACTGAATATATGATTGTATAGATGATCGTTTATAACATTTATAATATAAGTAAGCCTTCGCATTAGCTGATTAACTCTAAATTACTTGTACCCACCTACAGTATTATAAAACCTCTTTATTCCAGCTACATTCAGGCGATTTTATGAAGCTTAGGAAGGATATATGGTAGCTAAAATTACTAATAGTTACAAGTACAGTCGCGCTAATAAGTCATGTCCCAGTTGTCATTACGTTTGGCTTGCTCTGTGCTGTATTAATGTCTGTCAGATGTTGAATAGGGTGGGTAAGTGTAGGCACATGTTTGTATACTTCACTCGATATGAAGAAATGAAGCCTAGATATTGCTGATACCAATTATTGATCAAAACATACTTGGTGCCGAGATATCACTTATTAGCGCGACTGTACAATCGGACTAATAAGTGATGTCTCGGCAGCAAATATATTTTGTTTTATAATTTGCATCACCATTATCAAAACAGGATTTCTTCATTTCGATTAAGGTATACCAACATGGTCCTACACTTATCCAACCTATTCAACATCTGACAGACATTAATACAGCACAGAGCGAAGTAAACGTAATGACAGCTGAGACATGACTTATTAGCGCTACCGTACAATATAATTTCTACAAACAGGTGGGTCAGACACTGGAGGAGAGAGGGTGACCTGACCACCAAGCTATGTCACAGCAAGCAGACCTCTTCCACACCTGACTTAATATCGGCCAGATACTTCTCAAAACTTCGCAAACTTCTGAACTTGAAAATACGTGCCTGGGAACTAATGCCTTTGATACATTACCTAATGAGTGTGCAATATCTTCAGCATTATGTTTATGACAGCCAAAGATGTGGCATACCTCTATAAGTTAGTGGTCAGAATATTTTTTTTTAACAAATTGTATCTACAACCGGGTGGATGGGACTCGTTAGGCTTGGTCGGCAACTCATCTTGGTGAGACAACCTTATATACATTCGGGTTGACGGGACTCGTAAGCCTTGGTCGGCAACCTATCTAGGGGATTAAACCTTATTAAAATCTGTACTGCTTACCTAAGGGTGAAGCAGGTTAGAGGATGGATTATCCTCACACCACTGTAGACAAATAGCGCTAATAAGACACTAGAAGGCCTCAGAGTCAGACAAACCCTACATTGAGTGTTCAATCCTGTAAGTCCTTCAGTAAACTGGCACGGATTGCCCCTCTTACAGGGGATAGGTCCACTTGGGGGAATTTTGTGTATGGCCACCTCATTAAGGGGAGTAAGGCGTCCTGCAATAGATAGATAGATCTACAACTCTAACAACAGTATGAAAAATAGTTGGTATTATATTAACTTAATCCCTTGAAGATTATGACGCATTGTGACAGTTTATTCTGGCTATCATTAGACGCCTTTATGCAGCTTAGAAAGGATCTGTGGAAATTACATGGGAAAAAGAGTAACTCAATTCACCTCTGACTTCCACATACCCTTGCTATTCTAAATACAATCGTCTAATAATAGGCAGAATTAACTATCAAAACGCGTCATGATCCTCAAAGGGTTAAATTGATATACTGGTTTTGACACAGAAAGGTCGTGGACACATTATAATGAGCTTGGATGATTAGTAGTTATTATAAGAAATAGTAAAGAAGAGTAAGTTCGAATAGCATCTTCGCATGCTATTACTATTTTGTTATATAACATTATTAATTTTCTTTTCTTTCTAAATAGTTTAAAGGACAGTGATGTACAGTATATACAAGCTGTCAGCTTCATGTATACATACTAATTAACAACGCACGTTCTTAGTAAACACACCGTAAATATAAACTTAATTGATATTAGATTAGATTAATATCCAGTATCCGATAAATGGATATCAATTGTGGTCATGTGTTGTAATTATAACTGTCTCGATGGTGTAATGATCAGAGCGTGTAAGTTCTGTAAATGATATCCTGGGTTCGAATCATGGGAGAATCACATGCTTTTATTAATTTTATTTGGGGTGTTATTGGTGTTAAGAACGATTTTAATCATGTCGATAGCTTCAAGAATATTTTGTAGCGAGGTCGGTCCTATTATATGTGATCTGTGCCCCGTAATGTGTTTTGTTCTGTCGCTTAAGCATTAGGCTATTCATAGTGCGGTTGGGTACAGTATATTAGTTGATAGTGCGGTTGGGTACAGTATATTAGTTGATTAATATCCAGTATTCGATAAATGGATACCAATCGTGGTCATGTGCTTTACTTATAGCTGTCTTGATGGTGTAATGGTTAGAGCGTTTAAGTTCTGTATGTGATAACCTGGGAGAATCACATGCTTTCATTAATTTAATTTGGAGTGTTATTGGTGTTAAGAACGACGTTAACAATATTATTAAGTGCACACTGCGGTCTCAACTAATAATTGCCAAGTAAATAAGTTTAATGTTTTATAATACAAAAGGTAACCTAGTAGTCTAGCATGTTTATTTATATGAATACATACAGTATATAATAAAACTATATACATATTGAGAGTTTTATTGAAAACTACCGCGCTTATTATTCTAGATAGGTAGACATTGGCATAAACATAGATGAACTTATATATACATATATACTGTATATATATATATACCGGTATATATAATTATATATACGGTATATATAATTATATATATATATATATATTTTTTTTTTCTATGTGATTGAGGGAGGCAAAAGGCATAACTGCCTATAGCGAGTGCCTCCCCCATAGTTGAAAGAGTGACAGGGCCAAAATCAAGGGACGTTCGAGCCAAAATGCCTGGACACACGGAGTTTGAAGCAATTTAAGTCATAGGAAGAGGGAAAGACTGATTCTGGGAGAGAGTTCCAGAGCTCAGCTGTTGAGTAGAAGAAAGTTTGAGAGTAACGTTTCACTCTTGGGTTGGAGAGTTGCACAGAGTAGGGGTGGGATTGAGTTGCAAGACGGGTACCACGTGCCCTACGTAAAGGAGGTGGTATGCACTGGGATAGCTCTGAGGAACACTGATTATTATAGTAACGATAGAATAGCGAGAGAGATGCATCATTGTGGCGGAGAGAGAGAGATTGCAGAGAGTTGGTGAGTGGATGGGAGTTAATGATACGAAAGGCCTTCCTTTCAACTTTGTCTAGGAGAGCGGTGTGAGAGGAACCTCCCCACACATGTGAACAATACTCAATACAAGGGCGCACTATGCCCCTGTACAGAGCAAGAAGCTGTGCAGGGGAAAAGAACCCGCTAAGGCGGTTGAGCACACCCAGCTTCTGGGAGGCTGCCTTAGCAAGACTGGTAATATGGTCCTTCCAAATGAGAGCAGAAGAAAAAGAGACACCAAGAATATTGAGAGAAGATGAAGGGTTGATTTTTGTATTGTTGAAGAATAAGGGATAGTCCGCTGGGAGATCCTGACGGGTAGATAGATGGAGAAATTGGGTTTTGGAAGCATTAAACTTAACAAGGTTTTCTCTGCCCCAATTGGAAATAGTATTTAGATCAGAATTTAAGAGTTCTATGGCTTCATTACGTTTGTGTTGAGGGATTGCTGGCTGGGGCGTTCTGAAAAACTAATGGAGAAGTGTAAGGTTGAGTCGTCTGCGTATGAATGGATGGGAATTAAGGTACAGTTAAGGAGATCATTTATAAAAATTAGAAAGAGAATAGGAGATAGGACAGAGCCCTGAGGAACACCGGAGTTTATAGGGTGAGGAAGTGAACAATGGCCGTCCACAACCGCGGCTATGGAACGGCCGGAAAGGAAATTAGAGACAAAGGCACAGATGGAGGGATAGAAACCGAAGGAGGGTAGTTTAGAAATTAAAGATTTATGCCAGACTCTATCGAAGGCTTTCGATATGTCTAGTGCAATAGAAAAAGTCTCACCGAAGTCCCGAAAGGAGGATGACCAAGAGTTAGTAAGATATGAAAGAAGATCACCAGTAGAGCGACCCTTAAGGAAGCCATACTGGCGATCTGAGATCGCCATATATATATATATATATATATATATATATATATATATATATATATATATATATATATAGAGAGAGAGAGAGAGAGAGAGATTTGCATCAATGTAAGAAATAAGCAACATCGAATTAAAGTCTAGAAAGTTAATTAAGGTTCATACGCAAACATGCCAATTGATATTCGTGTACTTGTCACTTTGATCTTATGGCAAGCTACATACCGAAGACCCTAAGGAGAATATACAGAACTAACAAACCATAGAGTGTAGTGTAGTAATCTATCCAATCCCTATAAGACGTCAATATACTGTTTACAAAATGGCTTCCAATGAGATAAACCCAACATACGAGAATGGCATGTGTCACCAACATCTGCTTAGAAAACGTCTAACTATGTTTATTATTTGGTTCAGAATATTGTGCATAAGTATTTTTATTCCTTCCTGTTTGCACTGTCAATGCCATATATTATAAATATTGTAGAACACCTACAGTATGTTTGCATTAACATAGTAACAATACTATGCTTTAAGTTCGCGATCTTTTTAAGGGTTCGTTTATAGAGGTATGTATGCATGCATACACTCAGGCACACACCTCATTGCATGGGGTGGCCGACTCGAGACAGAGGCCGAACAGAAACACTTAAAGTTCCAATTCTTAGGATCCGCGACCCGTTTCGCGTTCTCTTGCCCCTTTCCCTGTCTCGTTGAGTAGGAAAACTTTACAAGTATGTACTTATATTTTATTTAGAACATATAATATGTATCGAAAGCTAGCACCACATGCCACATTTATAAACTTGACTGATCTGACTTTCCTTTCAAAAAGGTAATTTCAGAGTATGAGTATCTTTAAGATTAATCCTTTCTCAATGAACTCACTATTTTCAAGTTATATGGTCTTACGTAAAAACTGTTTTTTTTATTCCAGAAATTCAACCAACAGCTATGCCTGGAATGGTATGTCTCTTTCTGCTGCTGGCAAACTTCATTATCTCAAACAACGCTATCAACCACTCATTTCCTCTTCATGGTATGTACTAAGATGCATGTTAAGTAATTGGAATATTAATTTTGAATCAGTATATAGATATAATAGATAGATTAATAACACATACATTTATAAAAATATGATAATGTCTAAACACAATTCAGGCATGGGAGATAGAACTGAGTGGATCATAGAAGGACTGAATGCCATCCTTGGAGCTGCACCACAGGACAGAGATTTTGTCATCTTAATCACTGGCAAGGAATCATCGGTAAGTATATAAGCATTTTGTCGTGAACAAATACATGAGTGTGCAGTCACTTGTTTTTTATTTTATTCAAGCTATGTTTAGGTGATTTTGTGCAGTTTGAGAAGGATCTAGGGTAGTAAAAATGGTTAAATGAGATAGTTCGAATCCTGTATATTGTTGGAAGCCCTTTTTAAACTGAATAAAATCAACAAATATATGCCGGAATATAATGAAACATACGCCGTTGGCACAGAAGGGGTTAAGGGTGTAGTGCTTGCTATTATGGTCTATGTATATATTTATCAATATATTTTTTTTCTTTTCAGTTTCCACACTAGACCTCCATCAAGCTTTAAAAAAATACCCCCACGACCCGCTTTCAAGATAAATTTGTACATTTTTCGGTAGAAAAATGTCCTGGCCAAAGGCCAGTTCCTTCTAAAATTACAGGCTTGCTATCGCTTGCCAGGAAAATTCGACATCTAAATTGCACGAACGGTCTTAATATTAACAAAGAAATGGGGCAAAAGGTCGCAAAAGGCCGAAATAATAGGAAGTAATGTGTCATCTTTATTTAACATTTTAAATATGAGTTCTTGGTTGTGAGAGGGATAGATTATAGTTGTTGGTTGTGAGAGGGATAGATTATAGTTGTTGGTTGTGAGAGGGATAGATTATAGTTGGGTAACATTTGTGTCTATGAATGCTTCAAGCAAAACCTACTTTTTGGGGTGATTTACACATTATTTGTTTTCGTTTAATCCAGCATGAAGCAATATGCGGAAAATCTGCAATGATCAATTGTTTCATTATAATTCAATAATAGTGTTACAAAATATGAAATACCTAGTAACCAAATACCTAGTAACCAAACTAACTTATAACAGTTCTATACTTACTGCATAGAAAACAGGAACATCATATAATAGCTACGTAATTTAGAATATTATGGAGCAACCTTGTTTAAAATGTTCCGTGTAAGCATATGCAAGAATACAGAACATACAATCCCCTATTTTCTACTAATAATATTTGTTTAAAAAGAAGCCCCTCCGAAGCCTTAAACAAAAAATAAATAATAATAATAATATAAACAAATATATCGCTATATATATCCCTACATATAAACATATATATCGCTATATATATCCCTACATATAAACAAATATATCGCTATATATATCCCTACATATAAACAAATATATCGCTATATATATAATATAAACAAATATATCGCTATATATATCCCTACATATAAACAAATATATCGCTATATATATAATATAAACAAATATATCGCTACATATATAATTAAAACTGAGTTACATTAAGAAATATATTCTTAACAAAATTCCTAGGATTATGCACATGACAAAAATGTGTTGATTCATATGTTTTCACCAACCCACTTTACTTCTAAAATCAATTAATGAAATCAACATTGGCAGGTGTTGAGCGTGGGTGAGCTGCGGGCGCCGTGGGGTGTGGGCGTGTTCGAGATGGAGGGCGCCCACCAGAACACCTTTAATGTCACCGAGGAACACATATCAGCCGTGGTGGCACAGGCTCGCAAGGTCAGTTTAAGCCGCTGTCACACGAGCGCTTTTTCCGTCAATTTTCCATGAGCAAGTTTCTTCTAGTAATATTTCGGGACTGTTTCGCACTGGTATCGGTAACTAGACTGAAGGTAGATTATATTAGGAAGCTAAATTCTGATAAAGTGTAATTTTTTAAGCTTCCAGATCATAATTACCCGTAAAAAATGCTCGAAAAAGGGCTGATGTATCTCCGGCTTTACTGTGGTGACCGGACAACTCGACCTGTAAACCATTTCAACCAGTAGCTCTCAACCATTAACAAATCAACCAATACGGATAGGTTAGGTTAGGTTAGGTTCCTTCTAAAATTAGAGGCTCGCTTTCGCTCGCCAGGATAAAGTCTACCCCTAAAGGACACGGAAGGTTTTAATATTGACAACAAAGTAAGGCGAAAGGTCTCAAAATCGCCAAACTAACGGAACGGACGTCTTAAAACCTCTAAACTAAAATGCTAAACATGAGGGAGAAGGGGGTCCATAAAAAGCGAGTAGTATCCCCTTAAACCTACTGTATTGCAATCACGAACAGGGTCACTAGGCCTCATGTAAAGTAGTTAACATTGAACACATTAACGCTGTCTTACCTACACAAACGCCATAGCTGAATACAATCGCATGGTGTTCATAATACAGATGATATAGCCTAAGTAGATACTAATGAGATAATTAAATCAATGTACCTACGATATTATGTAAGTTATTATTTGATATATTTTCGAATATCTAATTACTCCACCCTTTCAGAATTTTTTGTAAGTATAGACCAACCCTAAAATGCCAATATATTCCATATAACAACAAACTAAAGGCGTAAAAAACAAGGACCTGCATGGATGTAGAACCTATGTTATCGATTAAACATAACTACTGTACAGTACTTTCTGGGAAATTGCAAGAACAAATCGTACTAAAGTTTGAATTAATTATGCAACTGAAAATAACTATGAAAAATCAGTGTAATCTAATTTATTTGTATTAATTTCAATCCTCACACCAAACACCTCCCTAACTGTACATACTTTACAAACTGTTTACGATTTGTCCAGGTACGAGTAGTATCCTGGTCCGTGACGGTGGTGGTGGTGAGCGACAACCCAATGTTTCTGGAGACCTTCGCCCGGTGGTCGTTCAGGGGTCGCATGTACGTGTGGGCGACCAGGCTCCTCGTCCTCACTCACGTCAACCTCCACCCGCTAAACCAACTCCGCAAGACCCTCTCCATGACCAATTCGATGTTGTTGCATCTTATCGAGGGTCCTTCCAAAAAGTTAGTTAGAAAGACAAGTACCTAAGTGTTGTCATAGATTCAAGTGGTTTTCGTTCAAAAAGTGTTATTGGTATCTTTATAGTTACTGGGAAAAGTGCTTATCCCTCAGAGTATTAGTCAGTGTCCGAAACTTTCTGAAATATCTGACAACACTTATCAACCTCGATTGTACATGTGCAATGATGTAAGGTATTTCAAGGAAATAACTACTTATTTAAAATGAGCAGTACGCACAACGCTAGTTAGCATATTTTCTACTTAGCATAATATAGACATAACAAAGTTGATCCATGAGTCTATCATATATAAATGTTGTTGGGTTACCATTCCACATGGTCAAAATATATTAACAAAAGTAAACTGAGACATGAACGTGTTAATAATCGGACAAATATGGCCTTCATGATCAACTTCTACGTGGAAATCCCGTAACATAACCTTGGAACATAGCCTTTTTCTTTTTTTTCTAGGGCACTGAGATAACGTTAAATCCTGACAAACACCAAGGGCCTGGGGTTCTCGTAAGAGGCTCCAGTCCTGGTCGCTTTAAAGGAAGAGGCTGGGGTTCTCGAGCTAAGCAAACCCAGGGTATATATTCCCAGTACATATGGGTATATAAATCTTGGGGAGGCATGGGGACTCCGGTTTTGCATACTTTCTGGCTTTTCGTGGGCTTAATGATCCTCCAGGGTCGATAGCCTCTAAAGTCCTATTTTAACTAACTAACTGACATAATACCTTGGGAACTATGCAACCAAAATCATGATGTTTATACACTTTTGTAATTTTTTCGTTAGAGAAATGTTCCGGCCAAAAGCCGGTTCCTTTTATATTTCAGGCTCGCTATCGGTCGCTGTGAAAAATTGACCCTTAAATGACACAAAAGGTCTTAATATTGATAAAGAAAAGGGGCGAAAGGTCCTAAAACTGCCTAACTAAATGGGTGAATGACTTATAATCTCATAACTAATGGGACTAAGTATGGGGGAGAACGAGGTCCACACAAAAACAAACACCTCCCCTTAACGTCCTTATATCAAAGTTTCACACATATTGTCCCTCAAAGTTTCGGGTGATCTATTGGTTATGACTGGACTTTTCAGGATAAACCTATACGTGGAGGTTCCGTACAGTCGTCCCGGAACCCTGCCGCTCTCCTTCGCCTCCTGGACACCGGATAAGGGCCTCACTAAAGCGTACCACGACCAGTACTACTTCGATAAATTTTACCGGTGAGTATTCCCTTAACCCGTTCAGTACCGGTGACGTCTTTTGTGTTTATTTTCAGCTATATTTCTCACTCTTCAGACCAACCCAGGGTCCATGTCTGATAGTGTTCCGGTTGGTAGATCCCATACGGGGGTAGGTCTTATTTATTGGTTTGTTTATATATTTATATATTTATTTATATTATTTTATATCCGCTTTCGACTTAACAGTAAAAAAAACTTGATGGAGGTCTAGCGAGCAAACTAAAATCACAAATACATTAAACAAAATATATATAGACCAAAAATCAAGCAGTACCCCCTTAATGTTTGGTTCCACCCCACACTGTCCCAGGGCCCCCTATCTCATTCAACCCTTCTAACTACCACAGATCCTTCTTAAACTGCACACATCGTCTTAATATAGCTAGAATAAACTTAAGAAGACGTCGATGGTACAGAAGGGGTTATTGTTATGTTCCTCCCCAGACTGTCTCAGGGCCCCCGTCTGATAGTGTCCCGTGTGGTGGATCCGACAGAGAAGACGGAGGAAGTGGAGGATCCGGAGTTCCCGGGAGAGAAGAAAATCATCGGCTTCAACGCTGAGAACCAACTCATTGAGACTATTGGGAAAGCCATGAACTTTACGTAGGCATTATATGAACCTTTGGCTTGATGCTATTTCTTTGACATACCTTACTGAAAATATGCTTAACCGTTTGGTTAGAATGGTATCTGTATGTGATCTTTGGCAAACATTATGGTATTGCTTTTAATGGCACTTCAAATTATTAGTTAAAAATAACTCAATAAATATTTGGTTGACTAAATGAATAACACATAATAATTACATTTTCATAAATAAAGCCCAAAATATTTCCGTAAGGTACGTTGGGTTCATTTGTATCATTAATCGTTATTGCATTGTCAAATTTGATACCAAATATAGTCTATTTTATTTTAGCTGATGGCAGATGATTTTTCGATACTAATTACTTTTTCTCTGCATCATCTTTTTGCCAAGGTTTCATAATTACCTACATATTTCGCTACACAATCGTAATAGCTAAATAGTTAAGATGGAGATATGGCAATTTACCATCAGATGGAAACAAATATATATTATACTAAATCACTAATTTTCAAACAATATTTCAGAATCAAGTTTATAATGCCAGCTGATGGACATTGGGGTTCGCTAACCAGTGATGGTTTCTGGACGGGTATGATAGGCATGGTCTACAGAGAGGTTAGTTCCCACACTTAACCCATGGACTGCGAAAGTCCTCTTGGAATGGTATTTAAACATGAGTAAATCTAACCCATCAAAAACCATGCCAGTGCCAGGAAATGTCGGAAATTTGAGTGACACATAGAAAGTAGTGGCATCTTCCCATACCACATCATTCACTCCTTCCCCCCTTTATACCCCACCCCCATCCCTCCCTGAACTTAGCCTTTTATTTTGCACATGTCTTAACAGTTCATGAGTTAAGCTGGAGTTACACAAACCCTTTTTCAAGCTATTTTTATGGTCTGGCAATAATGGTCTGGAAGCTTGAGAAATTACACTTTATCTGAATTTAGCCGCCTAATATAATCTACCTTCAGTCTAATTACTGACACCAGTGCGAAAATGTCCCGAAATAATACGAGAAAAAACTTGCTCATGAAAAATTGACGGAAAAAGCTCTCATGCGGTCCTCCCAGGATTCGAACTCGGGACACCACACCCAGAACATAAGCATCTAAACCTTTAGACTACCAACACATTTAAAGGCTATGTACACGATCCCTTGTATTAATATCCTTAGTAAACTGAGACTTGTTTTGGTGCACGCTATTCCTGCTTTTCAGATGCTATCTATATGAGATTGATAACCTTTACTTCTCTTTCAATTTGCAGAAAGCAGATCTAGGCCTGGGATTGTTCACCATGACACCCCAGCGATACCAGGTGGTGGACTTCACCTACCCCGTGGCCATCAGTTACGCCCGAATCCTAGCGGGGCGAGGTAGTCCCGAGGTCACCTTCTGGGGGTTCCTGCTGCCCCTGACGCCCGAGGTCTGGTTGGGTATCGGTCTGGCTCTGGCGGTGTATATGTTGGTTATGTTGCTGCCCGCCTGTCTCCCAATTCAGTCTCTGAAGCTTGATCGATTGGCGGCGGGCTCTTTTAACTGTGTTCGCGTTTTGCTTCAACAAGGTGAGCAGTAGTTTAAGGGGGAGGTACTCGATTTTTATGGACTCCCTTCTCCCTCATGTTTAGACCCATTAGTTTTGCGATTTTAAGACGTTCATTCACTAGTTTGGCGATTTTGAGATCTTTCGCCCCATTACTGTGTCAAAATTAAAGACCTTTTGTGCCGTTTAAGGGTTAAACAAAACTTTATAAAGAACCAGATGAACGAAAAACATTCATATGTCAATTGGGTGGAGAGGGAACTGGCTAACAACCTGATCAAAACGAGTGGAACATTTTGGATAAAGCCTTGGTTCTGTCGTGATGGATATAGAACATTAATTAAGCTTATGATGTCATTTACACAATTACTTACTTTTGTAACTGAATGACACCGATGAGTGTTGGTTGAGAGAGAGAATAGTGATGGGTAGACCTATAATGTGGTATACAGTATATATGGTGCTGAATTAAGAAACTGAATCTGCAACAACAGATTGAAAATGCACTCAATTAGTTTGTTCTTGATATCAGATGTGAGTGACTCTGAAGGCTGGTGGTGGTGGGAGCGTGTGGTGGTGGGAGTGTGGATGTTGATGACGCTGGTGCTGACCAAGAGCTACGCCGGTAACCTTATGTCTCTCCTGGCTGTACGCTACATCCCCGAACCTCTGCAGTCACTACAGGATCTTGTGGACAACCCGGTCAACGTTCTACTGATTAAAGGAACTGCTGAAGAGGAGGCATTTAGAGTAATATATTCCAGGCTTATTATTTACAGTATTTATGTATAATATCGTGTAGAAGATTGAGCTTGTGCTTGAACATGAAACACAAAGTACTCTTAATATAAATAATGCATTAATAAGTAAATAATGCATTAATAAGCCATACTCGTATCATAAGGCCCAGATGCTACAGACCTAGTAATGAAATGTGTTATATGAAATATATTTTACTTTATATAGTATTACTGAAAAAGTTTACACAAGCTTAAGTATATATGTGCCCATATAATGTCAAGTAAGTACACATAACGATAGTTTATATACACATTTTCTTTGAACTACATTTTGTATACTTTGAACAGACTTCTACGGGTGGCGAAAAACTAGCCGTGTGGAACTTAAAGGACGAAAACCGCCTGGTCCGTGTGGAGATTGCCAAGCTGAACACTCTGAACCCAGTGCTGCTCAAAACTAAATCAGCACTATTAACATTGGATGTGTACCAAAAGAAGAGAATAGCCAAGGAGTTTACAGAATCAGGTATTACAATTAAGTAACACCCCGTTCTTAACATTAATCATCAATTACAAACCCCAATGCACATGAATAAACTAATGAAAGCATATGGTCCTCCCGGGATTCGAACTCTTGACACCATACCCAGAATATATGCAGCTAAACCATTACACCACCAACACAAGTTATGGCAGTCGTGTTATATTTAATTTGAATAACAGTATAAATTAATTTATATTTGTGTTAAGGAAATTGTGTACATTAATCCATGATAATTCAGAAAATTATTGTTAAATAAGAGTTTCGTAAAATTCAATAGAAATGTATATGAACGGTTGCTGGAGCAGTCAAAAGCTTCTTAAATATCATGAAAGATTAACCCTTAAAGGGCAGCACGCCCCGGGTAACGTCCTGAGACATTTTGACATTATTTACAATCCCCTACAATAACTAAATTTCTATATTGACAGGAAAATGCGCCTTCAGCTTGGGTCGAAGCCGATACATACCAGCACTGGAATCGTTGGCGGGTGGTAAAGACAGCCCTTTGGTTCCTGCAATTAGTCGCAAGTATGACACCCAAATATTACATGGTAACCCCTTTAACACCTTCATCACCATGACCCATTTACATCTTTGATTCTGGCTAAAATTAGATGATTTTATGCAGTTTTAAAAAGACCTATGTTATTAAAAGGGTTCATGGAGATCGTATTTACCCATTTGAGTTGTAGAGGTAGATTATAAATTAAGGAAAATCGTCTAATGGTAACCAGAATAAGATGTAACTGTATTCTGGCTACTATTAAATTATTGTATTCAGTTTAAAAAGGGCCTCCAGCAATAAACAGGCTTCGAACTATCTCACAACCCTTTTTACTACCTCAGATCCTTCTTAAACTATTCAGCCATCTAAACATAGCAAGTAAAATATATAAACAAAAGTTGTCGGTGCAGAAGGGGTTAAGCTTATAAATGGTCTGTCGGAGTCGGAGGGATTATTGAGATACATTTTACCCTTTGATTCCTAGAGGTCCTTCCTAGGCTGTATGGAATCGTATAATGCTAGCCAGAATATAATAAGAAAGGCGTTCTGATATACTTAAAAAGGATTAATTTGGTTACAGGTAGATTATATAAAAACATGTTTATAAAGATTTAGTGCATTTCATAAGCAGCACGAATTATTATTTTTGATGAGAGAGAGAGAGAGAGAGAGAGCGTGTCTGTGCATGTGATATCATTAATTATTACTGTAGTGTCTCGATGTTATATGCAGTTGTATCCATGGATATACTCTAGAATAAAGAAACTATAATCTAGAAAATATATTGCAAAATTAATCGGATATGAGAACACTTTTTCTACGTAATACTACTGTTAAATATCTTCAGCTCCAGCCATGACCGCGTATAGTATTGATATCCAGAGAGAGAGAGAGAGAGAGAGAGAGAGAGAGAGAGAGAGAGAGAGAGAGAGAGAGAGCGCGAGAGCGAGCGAATATGTGTGTGTGTATAGAGCAATTCAATATATACATTTCTACTACAGAGTGAGCCAAATAACAGAAGGAGGCCTATACGATCACTGGCAGACCTGGTTCTTCCCCAACCTCACCACCTGCCTCAACTCACCCACCAAGTTTGCTATCACCTCACCACTGGCTATTAGAAACATATGGGTGAGCTTGACTCCGTTTCTTTTCAGCTGACGATCACATGAATCCTTTAGCAGCTATTTTGTCGATATTGAATGGAAAAATATGAAACTACTACGTCTCTGCATCATAGTCCCCCACCCGATGATATGAGTCCTTGCATATCATAACATACAGTATATTGACGATACTTCCACAACACGTATCTCGGAGTTAATAAACAACTTTAATATGCTTACTCTACTATAATTAATGATCTTATAACTAAAGAATGGTGAGGTTAATTTATGACTCTTAGAAATGAGCTTATTTCACGGACATCTTACTGCATTGACTATATATATACGTGATGACAAAATGTTATACTTACTGCATTAACTATATATATACGTGATGACAAAATGTTATACTTACGGCATTGACTATATACGCGATGACAAATATTATATAACATGATCTTGCTAGAATCTAATTATCGTTGTTATCCCACAGGGTATGTTTGTGGTACTAGCCGGTGGTTGGATAGTCAGCATCCTCGTTCTCTGCCTGGAAAAGTACTCTCCTTGCACTGGATCTAAGAAGAACTTTTAACCCCTTCTGTACCGGCGACGTCTTCTTAATTTTCTACTAGCTATATTTAGACGATTTTCAGCAGTTAAAGAAGGATCTGTGAAGGTGTAATGGGTTAAGTGAGGTACAGTAGTTGGAATCCTGTTAATTGCTGGAGGCCCCTTTTAAACTGAACCAAATCGCTTAATAGTAGCCAGAATAAAGTTAAACAAACGTCACCGGTATAGAAGAGGTTAAGGTATACTGAAGGTTGGCTGGCACAAGAAAGTAAAATAGTTGACTTCTAATATAGCCTGACCTTATTGCCACATATAATTACAAAGCTGATGTGAAGAATAGGAATGACAAATATGTTTACGATATCTCTCATTACTATACAACTTAACGAATATAGTGCATTCACAATACTCGTTGATTTATGATATCTCTCATTACTATACAACTTAACGAATATAGTGCATTCACAATACTCGTTGATTTATGATATCTCTCATTACTATACAACTTAACGAATATAGTACATTCACAATACTCGTTGATTTATGATATCTCTCATTACTATACAACTTAACGAATATAGTGCATTCACAATACTCGTTGATTTATGATATCTCTCATTACTATACAACTTAACGAATATAGTACATTCACAATACTCGTTGATTTATGATATCTCTCATTACTATACAACTTAACGAATATAGTACATTCACAATACTCGTTGATTTATGATATCTCTCATTACTATACAACTTAACGAATATAGTACATTCACAATACTCGTTGATTTTACTTATGAATGATTTTAGAAGAACGTATGTTACAACACATGTAATGAATCATATGAACCAACTGCTACAGAGTGAAATATAGTTTCATTTCAATCCTACACATTTTGCCTCCATGCATACAATCACGGGGGGAGAGAGAGAGAGAGAGAGAGAGAGAGAGAGAGAGAGAGAGAGAGAGAGAGAGAGAGAGAGAGAGAGAGAGAGAGCATGGACACTCGTCCTGACTGTCGGTGTATGGAGTCCGGCTGGGAGTATACAAACATTTAGTAACTCACGTGTATTTGTGAGATATATTTGATATTAATGACTCTCGTGTTTGGCTGGGCAAGAATGATATGAAATCATTATAAACTGGGCTGCGTGGGGGTACTTGTAATAAACTGGGCTGCGTGGGGGTACTTGTAATAAACTGGGCTGCGTGGGGGTACTTGTAATAAACTGGGCTGCGTGGGGGTACTTGTAATAAACTGGGCTGCGTGGGGGTACTTGTAATAAACTGGGCTGCGTGGGGGTACTTGTAATAAACTGGGCTGCGTGGGGGTACTTGTAATAAACTGGGCTGCGTGGGGGTACTTGTAATAAACTGGGCTGCGTGGGGGTACTTGTAATAAACTGGGCTGCGTGGGGGTACTTGTAATAAACTGGGCTGCGTGGGGGTACTTGTAATAAACTGGGCTGCGTGGGGGTACTTGTAATAAACTGGGCTGCGTGGGGTACTTGTAATAAACTGGGCTGCGTGGGGGTACTTGTAATAAACTGGGCTGCGTGGGGGTACTTGTAATAAACTGGGCTGCGTGGGGGTACTTGTAATAAACTGGGCTGCGTGGGGGTACTTGTAATAATCCCTGTATGGTATCCTGGAATGTGGATCCTACGACTTGAATTGAAATCCATTTCCCAAGTAGGATTTCCGTTCTCCTTAATATATATAGGAAAAGGTTAAGTATCCTTTATCACGCCGTTGATGAGGGGATTAAAGCATGGACACTCGTCCTGACTGTCGGTGGTTCGAGTCCAGCTGGGAGTATAACATAAATTAGTAGCTTACGTGTATTTGTGAGATAGACTTGATATATATATATATATATATATATATATATATATATAGATAAATAGCATTGTTCCTCCACTACAGATCATTAGTCAATTTCCAATCATTCCTATTGCATGGATTTATCTTTCTCCCGTCCCCTATCCCACGTACACCAAGCCACCCACCTGCATACACACACATACACCTTCACACACACACACCCACACGCACCCCAACCCGTACGAGAGTGTGGCCAGGGGGGCGGGGAGGGGAGCGGAGATGGGGGCCAGGAACACATAAAGGGAGTTATCACCTCACACCCTGATATTCTCCACTACACCACAGGACACTGCAGGGGTCTCTATCTCTCTCTTTATCTTCAGTAGACAATACGACATCATCTGGTAAGTTCTTTCCATAGGTCGAGTCAAAATTACACATCGATAACGTAACTAAGCTATAATGCACTTTATACTATAGTTTATTCGCTGTAAGTAGGCGATAAATCATGGCCTCTAACCTCTGTAACTCACAAAGAGGAAATTGGCTGTACAGTTCCGTATCTATTCATTGACTGACTCTTCCCAATTGGTAGAAATATTAGCTCGATTACTCTAGTCGTTTTTTAGTTACAGAGGTTAGAGGTCATGATTTCTTGCCTACTTACAACAAATAGACTACCGGCTACTTTGCTAAGCTACATACAATTGCATGCATATAGATAGTTCATAAACTACGAATAATTGCACACTTGTAATTTATTTAATCCACTGATAATCATACGCTATAGACTGGCAATAATCCTAATTTAGCTAACGCTGTGTAATGCATTGTACAGTTGGCCAAATAAGTCGTGTCACCGCTGTAATTACGTTTTTCTCGCTGTGTGCTGTATTAATGTCTGTCAGATGTTGAATAGGGTGTGTAAAGAGAGGAACATGTTTGTATATCTCACTCGAAACGATAGATTAATGCTAAGATAGTGCTGATACCAATTATTGATCGAAATATATACTTGGTGCCGCGACATCACTTATTTGGCCGACTGTACAATACATATATCACGAGTACTCGGAACATTACGTATTTCCGCCGTGGCTGCGAACCTGGATCGCCGTTTATATCTGTTCACAATGTTTAAGTTATTGAATTGCCGACTTGCGAGTTTCGTTCTATAAGGAAGTCGGAGCTGTAGACAACGATATTTAGCAGAATTTACAGCTAAAATACAGCTAACATACCTACAGTATACCCTGTTTAATTTAATTTGACGGTAAATTGACTCCCTTAACAACTGATTTATCGATAATTAAAGGGAAAATGTGAAACTACCATGTCTCTGCTTCATATTAGTGACAAGTTTTCATAATTAACAACCGATTTCGCTACAAAACC
The DNA here is from genome assembly GCA_032716605.1 of Paralithodes platypus. Lineage (NCBI taxonomy): Eukaryota > Metazoa > Arthropoda > Malacostraca > Decapoda > Lithodidae > Paralithodes > Paralithodes platypus. The sequence goes on from CM064484.1 coordinate 21,317,566, forward strand.
TGCGTAACAGCGGAGTAATCAAGATGGAGAGACAGCAATTTACCGTCAGATGAAATTAAACAGAGTATAGCCATCAACATTACCAGATTTTAATTGTTTTATGACCACAATTTAGAGGTATCGTATAATACCGATAATTAAGGGGAGATGGGCCGGTATTCTGGACCACTTTCTACCTCGTGTTTAGCCCTATTAGTTATAACATTGTAAGGCGCTCGGCCCATTAGTTTGACGATTTTAAAACTTTTCTCCCCAATTCGTTGTAAATTTTAAGACCTTTCGTGCCATTTAGGTGTCGATTTTTTAGCTTGCGATCGATAGCGAGCCTGTAATTAAGGAGTACAAAGGAGTACAAAGGAAATCAAGCAACAACAGATCTAGTGACCCTTCTAGGTTGCTTGTCCTCCAAAACACTGAGGATCAAGTGTCCAAACAGTGGTTTAGAGTGGGTAAGGGAACATTGGAAAGGGAAATACTGCCCTGGAACTAATGTCCGTGGCAGTACTAGGAAGTTAGTAGGGGACAGAGGGGTTAGTAACTGAGGGGGGGATAAAATAAAGTTATTCATTTACAAACGCAGTCAGTCGCGGGTTTGATGCGAGATATTTGTCTAGGCGGAGTTTAAATGAATCAACGGTGATGCAGTCTATAACGTTTCGGGGAAGCCCATTCCACAAGTTGACAACTCGATTGAAGAAGAAATTCTTAGATTCGTGTGAGTTAAAAGATTTACCAATAATTTTGCAACCGTTTCCCCGCGTGTAATTAGATTGGTCGATAGTGAAGTACTTACTACAGTTCATATTGTCGATGCCTTTGATGATTTTGAACACTTGAATTAAGTCACCTCTTAATCTGCGCTGGGTTAAAGGAAATAGATTTAATTCTCTAAGACGCTCTTCGTATGGTTTGTTCTTTAGGCTAGGTATCATTTTGGTAACTCTACGTTGAACTCGTTCTAGCTTGTTTATATCTTTTTGGTAATAAGGGCACCAGGATTGAACGCAGTATTCCAGAAGAGGGCGGACTAATGAATTGTAAAGGGTTAGGATAACTTCTTTGGATTTATGCTCAAATGACCTGCCTATAAAGCCAATTATTTTGTTTGCCTTCTTAACAACTTCTGAACATTGTTGACTCGGTTTTAGGTTACTCGATATTGTTACTCCCAGATCGGTTTCTCTGTTTACATTCTTAAGCTGAGTGCCATTCATCGAATAGTTTGCTTTCTCATTTAGGTATCCGATATGTAGTACTTTACATTTATCCGCATTGAAACTCATTTGCCAAATTTGGGCCCAACATGACAATTTATCTAGATTGTGTTGCATATCGTCAACTTGTTCTATTGAGAGTACGCTATTTGCAATTTTTGTATCGTCAGCAAATTTTGAGATTGTACAGGTGAGACCCTCATCTATGTCGTTGATGTAAATTAGACAGAGAATTGGTCCTAGTACCGATCCCTGGGGTACCCCGCTACTTACATTGGTCCATTTTGATGCCTTACCGTTTATGACTACTCTTTGCTTTCTGTCGCTGAGCCAATTTTCTATCCATTTCAACACACCGTCTTGTATTCCATGCGCTTTTAGTTTTAGCAGTAAACGTTTGTGGGGAACTTTGTCAAAGGCCTTTTGAAAATCAAGGTATATAATATCTACAGCTTTACTCTCATCGTAGAGGTTGAGGATATCGTGGAAGAAGTCTAAGAGGTTTGTTAAACAGGAACGTTTTTTACGAAAGCCGTGTTGAGTATCTTTAAGTATGTTATTTTCCTCTAAGTGATTTACGAGTCTGTCTCGTATGACCGTTTCTAGCATTTTACATACAACTGAGGTTAAGCTAATTGGACGATAGTTACTGGGTAGGGATTTGCTGCCTTTTTTGAATATCGGTGTTACGTTGGCTAGCTTCCACTGATCGGGCATAGTTCCAGACTGCAAGGATTTATTGAATAGTAATGTCAGTTTACAATAGTAATGTCAGTTTATAAGAGGAACCTCTTGTCCATGAGGGTTATTGCCAAGCAGATGGTATATACAATTACAGTAACGAGCAGATGTGTCAATTACAGTAACGAGCAGATGTGTCAATTTAAATCCCTACTTCCTACGTAATTGGTTCGTGGGAAACAAGTTCGCAGGTTTTCCAACTTAGTTCCACGTACCTATTTCCCCCAAACTAGCACGAACGTATTGTACACGTACCACTTTCATTCCGTAGACAAATAAATACAGTAATGAGCAGACGTGCCAATCTAAGCCCCTATATTCAATACGTGTTTCTCATCAACCACAGGGAAGAAACAATATGCCTCGACATCGATCATTCTGTCGAAAAACCCGGATGATCGAGCGTGAGTGTTTTGTCTTACTCTGGGAGGAGGGACTGTCCATGAGGGCCATAGCGAAGCGGATGGGCACCAGCGCTACGACGGTAGGACGATGGGTCAGACATTGGAAGAGGGAAGGTAACTTGTGCTCCAAACAAGATCACAACAAACTCTACTGTCACTTTCTCAAACAAGACCAGAACAAGCTCTACTGTGACTCGAACCAACTCTACTGGGACTTTCTCAAACAAGACCAGAACAAACTCTACTGTGACTTTCTCAAACAAGACCAGAACAAACTCTACTGTGAATCCCTCAAACAAGATCAGAACAAGCTCTACTGTCATCCTCACAAACAAGACCAGAGCAAGCTCCACTGTGACTCTCTCAAACAAGATCAGAACAAACTCTACTGTCACTCCCTCAACTTCACAACATCCACATCTTACTTACAGAATGTTGGCTTTTATGGAGCTCCTCGTCCTGCTTGGGAATGCACGCCTTGTATACCATTTATATTTTATCTGCAGTATTTACAAAATTGTTTGTCTGAGGGACTAGACTTACATTAGTAGCTTGATGCTATGAGTAACGTTCATAGCAGAGTGTACATAATACACACACATAATACACACACATAATACACACACATAATCGTCAAGGATCAAAGCACGATCTGATTTAAAATGCTAAATAAATGTTCCTAGTGGCCTAATAAATGTTCCTAGTGGCCTAATAAATGTTCCTAGTGGCCTAATAAATGTTCCTAGTGGCCTAGTTTTCTATCCAAGGTTGCCACAAATCACGGGTTTCTTTAAGTAAGTAAACTATTAAAAATAGGAAGATTTGTATGTATTATGTTTTATATAAAACATAATAATTATAACTAAAGTAAACAAATATAAAATAAAGCTAACATTGATGTTTCATTGATACAACCCACCTACATTAGCTGTGTGTATTGGTTTATGCGTTTAGCTGTGTGTATTTGTTTATGCGTTTAGCTGTGTGTATTGGTTTATGCGTTTAGCTGTGTGTATTGGTTTATGCGTTTAGCTGTGTGTATTGGTTTATGCGTTTAGCTGTGTGTATTGGTTTATGCGTTTAGCTGTGTGTATTGGTTTATGCGTTTAGCTTACAATCAAAAGCATTGGAGTTCGATTCCCAGACAGGACAAGATATTTGGGCAAGTCTCCTATTAGCCACCAAGGGCCTCTTAACCCTCTCCGACATATGACGCAATTTTGAGCCTATTAGGGATACTTTAAAGCCTTTATTACCATCAGGGTTTTTTACAAACCTTTATTTTAGTTACTTCAACCTCTGCAGTTGTCTTTGAGTTAGATGTGGGCAGAAAACTAATTTTGGAGAGGTAATTATAAGAGTGAGAGAACTCTATTTCTTATTGCTAATCTGGCAACCTCTGCGTCATATATGTCTGAAGGGGTTAAGGGGGCCCATCGCGTTTTTTTCCCTCTCCCTCTCTCTCTCTTGGCTGTATCCATTCGGCCCCATTCATCCTACTGTTTTAAGACGTGTATCTCCATCCAGGTGTCGATTATTTCCTGGCGAGCGGCAGCAAGCCAGCATATTTTCTAATGTGTTTTTGACAGCAGGCAAATGTTTGTACATTTTTCAATAGAAAAATGTCTCCGGCGAAGCCAGATTTCTTCATACAATGCTGGCTCGCTATCGCTCGCCAGCAAGAAATTAACACCTGGATGGGGATAAACATCTTAAAACAGTAGGCTGAATGGGGCCGAATGGATAAAAGTCAGAGAAAGAAAGAAATTTAGGTGTCGATGTTTTTCTTGGCGAAAAATAGTGAGCTTGTAATTTGGGAAGAACCGGCCCGGGAAATTTTTCTACCTAAATATATACCCATTAATCTAGAAGGGGGGGATCTAGTGCATGTTTTTTAAGTTTGATGAGGAAAAATTAGCAAAATCCATACATGAATAACCCGTCTATGGGTGATTTAAAAGTTTTCATAATAGAGATTTAATTTTCGCCCAGCCATTCGCCCAGAATCGAAAATATTTGTTTCCAAAAACCTTGGCAAATCCTGGATTTTTTGGTCGATTTTTGACTTGACAATATTATTACATACTTGGATTTGTCTCGCCGTTGCGGTTTCAACGGTATAATTATTTTTATTTTTTTATTTTATTTTTTGCCCAAGGTTTTTGGAAACAATTATTTTCGATTCTGGGCGATTCTGGGCTGGGCGAAAATGAAATCTACGACCATGCCTAGAAGCAGCTCGGCGAGAAAAAACGAATGGCACCAGTTAGAATTCTCTAGGAGTTATAGTTTGGGCTACAGAGGAATTTTAAAGTCCAAAAAACGGTCCCCTGGGCCCTCCAGGAAGGCCAAGTCAAAATCGAAATCCTAAACTAATGGTCCGATTATAATTATGTTTGCGTCATTCGATTCAGCTTGCCAAAGTGTACTTATGGTATAAATTTAAACAAAATCCGTTCATAAATAACTCGTCTATGGAGTTTTTAAAATTTAAAATAGGCCTATTGGGTCTAAAACATGGTAAAAATAAAGAAATAATTATACCGTTGAAACCGCAACGGCGAGACGAATTCAAATATGTAATAATATTGACAAGTCAAAATTCGACCAAAATCAAGGATTTGCCTGGGCTTAAACCCAAGGTTTTTGCACCAAGTATGTTTCGATCAATAATTGGTATCAACACTATCTAAACATTAATTCATCGTTTCGAGCCAGATATACAAAAAAAAATCTATCTTTAAACACACTATTCAACAGCTGACAGACATTAATACAGCACACAGCGAGCAAAACGTAATGACAGCGGAGATCTCACTTGTTTGGCCAACCGTACACAAATGATCTCACTTGTTTGGCCAACCGTACACAAATGATCTCACTTGTTTGGCCAACCGTACACAAATGATCTCACTTGTTTGGCCAACCGTACACAAATGATCTCACTTGTTTGGCCAACCGTACACAAATGATCTCACTTGTTTGGCCAACCGTACACAAATGATCTCACTTGTTTGGCCAACCGTACACAAATGACCTCACTTGTTTGGCCAACCGTACACAAATGATCTCACTTGTTTGGCCAACCGTACACAAATTAATCTCACTTATTTGGCCAACCGTACACAAATGATCTCACTTATTTGGCCAACCGTACACAAATGCACAAATGTGGCGTTGAGTTTCGGAAGTTATCCCGAAAGGAGTCGAATTCCCATTCATTCTTTGTCAAAGTATATGCAACTTGCAATATATATTAAAGGGGTAGTGCTTGTTTTTCTAGACCCCCTTCTCCCTCACGTTTAGCATATTAGTTTTGACATTTTTAGACGTTCGTTCCGTTAGTTTGGCGATTTTGAGACCTTTCGCCTCATTTTCTTGTCAATATTAACACTTTTCGTGCCCTTCAGGTGCAATTTTTTTCCCTGGCGAGCGATAGTGGGATAGGGGGTGTTTTTCTAAGCTTGATGGAGGTGTAGCGAGGAAACTAAAAAATATATAAATAAATTTAAATAGATGGACCAAAAACCAAGCACTACACCCTTAAGTAGTTTATATCCTACCATATTTATCATCAACCAGCTTCGAAAATTTAAGGCCACGATTCACGTCCTTCAGTGCAGTGTTTGGACATGAAATATCCTTAACCCCTTCACCACCATAACGTAATGAAATATCCTTAACTCCTTCACCACCATAACGTAATGAAATATCCTTAACCCCTTCACCACCATAACGTAATGAAATATCCTTAACCCCTTCACCACCATAACGTAATTTTCATCGTATTCTTGTTACCGTTACACGATTTTCTTCAGCTTCTAAACTACCTCTGGGATTCAAAGGGGTAAACACGATCTAAATAAACCCTCTTAATTATATAGCTCCTTCTTAAACGGCATAAAATCGTTTAATTTTAGCCAGAATCAAAGGTAAAAATGCGTCATGGTGCTGAAGAGGTTAAAGTATTTTTGAGCCATTTCTAACGCAAACGAGACACAAATATACTTAAGATTCGGTACGTTATGACACAGTTCGAAGCCTCAGACATTTAGCACTCAAACAAGACTCAACTTGTATAACAATAATACATAACGATTCTGTGGTCACGCTATCCACATGACAAAGCACTTAATTCGCAGTTCCAGTCAGTTTTTACACAAGAACAAGCAAACTTGTACTCTCACCATCACCACACCCACCTACAGTATATCTCCACCGACTATACATACCCGTGGAATCCACAAACATTAATCTGAGGTAGACGTTGACAAAGCGACTGGACCAGACAATATGCCACGGAGGAAAGAATATATGGAGTATCAACTCTTCGCTATAATAATTGCGAAAGCATTACATGCACGCCATCTATTGGCCAAGCTACTTGATAAGAGAATGGGAATACAATAGTTTTTTTTAAAGAAAACGTATGCAGGCATATTTGGGGTGCATACTAGCATATTTTATCTTTGTATTTTGTGTCCAGTTTTCATTAGGTTTGATACTAATAAGTCTCACTAATATTATCCTTTGGGTAATTGGAATGTATTACAATATGAAATGCCCTTAACAACATGCACTAAATTCAAACACTGAGAATGTGGCACATACATGTTTTACACATTT